>SJYV01012775.1:47708-98546 GCA_006410875.1 Neotragus pygmaeus | reverse complement strand
GAAGACTCAGAGGAACTGAAATGCAGTCATGAAATTAGAAGACAGGGTGTAACTGCCCTTGTCATTCCTATTGGGAACAGTATAAGCCACAGGGCATACTGATTTCTTTTCCTTCCAAGTGTACAAATTTCTCCTTACATAATATTCATGAGACCTTTTTTTTTTTTTTGAGAGCAGGATCTCATAATGTATTTGCTCATTCCATATTGTTCAAAACCTTTGTTGTTTTGGATTATAAAAATAACATTTACCCACTTTAGAAAACTTGGAGAACATAGAATATCCTCCAAAAGAATGTAATTAACTAAAATACTACCAGACAAAAAACTTTTTCTTTCAAAAGTATTCACTGAATGTCTACTTTATACTGATAATTTGCTAGGCACTGGGTATCAGCAATAAATTATAGGTAAAGTTGCTTTTGGGGAATTTGTTTCAGCAGAGAGAAACTGTATAAATAAAGAAAAGAGTCAATTGTAAATTGTGATAAAAAGTGTAATGACAATAAATAAGGTGGTTTTTAGGAAAGTAATAGTGCATCAGGTAAGGTGCACAGGATGAGGTTCTGAGGTGACTTCAGTCTGAGTGAAAGATGAAGATAAGAGTGAGACAGCCATAAAAAGAGTCACAGATAGAGCTTCCTGGCTCTGTTGTATGTTAAGAGGCAGAAAGACGCTTGGTGAGAAAGAGAAAGGAGGTCAGATTGAATGGCATGCTGTACATGGGAAAGAAATGATATAAAATTATGATGTGGGAAATGAACATTTTGTTATATATCTTTCCAGTGTTTTTCTGAACATTAGGTTCATCACTTTCTCATAATTTCTTTTTCTTTCTTTCTTTCTTGTGTGTGTGTGTGTGTGTGTGTGTGTGTGTGTGTGTGCCTAAAATGACTAAAGGCCTAAGCCAGCCCAATAGAAGATCCAGAATAAATATTGCCTGTTGGAATTGCCCTATGTGTGTACAGAAGGAACTGACCTACATATGCTCCTGCTTTGCTCAATCACTAGATGTGAAGTATATTGGGAAGAGTGCAGCTTTGGGTTAGGTGACCTTGTGGCTGAGAAAGACCCTGATGTTGCTGACAACAGTTGAATGCTGTCTATCCATAGTATGTTCAGCTTTAAGATTTCTTTGATATCAACCAAAGGTGTATCAGATTTTGCTGCCCCTAAAATACAACCCCTAAAAATAGTGATTTAGAATAACAAAAGTCATTTATTTATTTATCTGAATCTATGGCTCAGCAGGGTGGTTCTTCTGGTCTGGGCCGAGCATGGCTGATACCTGCCTGTGCATCTGCCCTCAGCTGGGGTATTGACCAATATTATTGCTAGATGGCTCAGGTTATCCTTACTCACATGTCTAACTGTTGGCATGCTGAAGGATAGAGTGGTGGGTGACTGGACTACATGTCTTTTGCCATCCGGCAGACTAGCTTAAAATGTTCACAGAGCCCCCAAGAGCAGTATAGTGTAAGCCCCAGTGTGCAGGCAAGCACTTTTCAAGTCCCAGCTCGCATTGTGTTTGCTAACCTCTTATTGGTCAGAGAAAGGCACAAGGCAATCTAGATTCAAAATGAGAAGAAAAAGACTTACCTTATAATTAAAGAATTGAGGCATACCATATTTCATAATATATCACAAAATGACTCTTCCAAGTGAATGTGAACTCAGTTCAGTTCAGTCACTCAGTCGTGTCCAACTCTTTGCGACCCCATGAACTGCGGTACACCAGGCCTCCCTGTCCATCACCAACTCCTGGAGTCCACCCAAACCCACGTCTGTTGAGTTGGTGATGCCATCCAAGCATCTCGTCCTCTATCATCCCCTTCTCCTCCTGCCCTCAATCTTTTCCAGCATTAGGGTCTTTTCAAGTGAGTCAGTTTTTCTCATCAAGTTGCCAAAGTATTGGAGTTTCTGCTTCAACATCAGTCCCTCCAATGAATACCCAGGATTGATCTCCTTTAGGATGGATTGGTTGGATCTCCTTGCAGTCCAAAGGACTCTCAAGAATCTTCTCCAACACCACAGTTCAAAAGCATTCTTTATAGTCCAACTTTCACATCCATACATGACCACTGGAAAAACCATAGCCTTGACTAGACCGACCTTTGTTGGCAAAGTAATGTCTCTAGCCAGCTGTGTTAGGCAGGATCCCATCTGGAAGCCAATTCACTACAGATGGTTCTAATGAATGGGATCTATTAAAAGACTACTTGCAGACATGTGGACATGGTTAAAGAAACAAACCAGGGGTATAATGGACCCAGAGAATAGCAACATCAAGAAACCATTATCACCTCCAGGGCTGAAGGAATAAGAGGAGAAAATGGAAATACTGATCCCAGTGACAGCTGGAATCATGGGGAGACACCACTTCTGCCTGAGAGGTGGCACTGAGACAAGGTGGAAACAGAGAAGAAGTACTTTGTCTTAGGTTGGTTTTCTTAGAAGCAGAGCCCAAAATAGTGATTTGTATACTCTTGGTAGATTGAAGCCTTTCTCTCAGGAAAAAGAGAATTCAGGGAGCAGGATGAGGCTGGAGAGGAGCTGAAGGATCTGGTGGCCTCTAACTTCACTCTAATCTGGAACATGAGAGTTGATCCCACCTTGAGACTCACGCTGCCATATTAGCAAGCTAGTGGATGTTGGGTAACCACTAGGTGGGATGGACGCTCTTATACTAGATGACTTTTCATTCAGCCAAGCATGCAGCTCTGCAGAAAGGAGCAACAGTGAGTCATGAGAAGGTAATCCTTACAGATGCTCAGTGGGAGCCCTATGCATGAACAAGATCTGGATGGGGCACCCACAGAGTCTTTCTACACTCTGATTTCCCTCCAGCCATTTTCATTGGCTGAACTCAACTGAGGCCAACAAACATACAGCTGGGATTTGCCATCCTGCCATACAAATTCTAGCACAAAACATATCCCAAGTATATAGAATTTGAGCTTGGGACAAACTTTGTGTTCAGCCTTGAAATTTCACACTTTCAGAGGGATGTTGCTATTAATCAGACTATACTCATAAAAAAGAAAAAAAGATAATTTCCAATCAATGTCCTCTAAAGTGTGTTTGAAGGACCTAGTGATGTTTATCTGGAAGAAGTAAATATTTAAGAGGACAGAAAAGAGCTTTTCTTTCTATACTTCATGCCCAAGGCTGTCATCTGAGAGTGTTCTTATTCAATATGGCCTTGCAAGTGAAAGAACTGAGACCAATGGAGGGGAAAAAAAAAAAAAAACTACAGACGTCTGATCAATCTTGGGAAGCATTTTCTCACAGTAATAGAAATCTTACAGTGAATCAGGGTACCAGACGAATTAGTAGGTGTTGCAAGACTGAAGATAGGCAAATTAAGCTTGGGAGGTTATAGTTCAGTTCAGTTCAGTCACAGTCATGTCTGACTCTTTGAGATCCCATGAACCGCAGCATGCAAGGCCTCCTTGTCCATCACCAACTCTCAGAGTTTACCCAAACTCATGTCCATTGAGTCAGTGATACCATCAGCCATCTTATCCTCTGTCGTCCCCTTCTCCTCCTGCCCTCAATCTTTCCCAGCATCAGGGTCTTTTCAGATGAGCTGGCTCTTCTCTGGACTGGGAGGTTACAGGGATGATCCCAAGATGAAATACATGATGTGAATAGACCAGACTCATGTGTGCTTTCAGGTATGAGGCTATTATTTCTAGTATGGAATCCAATCCATATCAATCTAATATGCAGATAGTAATTGGCATACATGTGTATATGTGTGCAGAAGCCAGAGTTACTTGGGTTCAGGAAGGAAGGATGTCAGGAATTTAGCTTTGCTTTTCCAAGAAGTAAAAGGGGTTAAACACAGCACTAGTATTTTTCAAATGGGATATTGGCAAGAACATCAAGTGGAGGCAAGGGGAGGAAAGAAATTTAACTGACCTGGGAAATCCTACTGCTCTCACATTAATAGGATCCTCTGTAGGACTTTACAGCTTATTTATTTAAAATCTTTGTCAATATATGAATATAAAAACTAGCTGTTTTAAAATTATGACATACAGATTATCCTATTTCTTAAAAAATGTATACTTGTTTCTGGCAACTCTAAATTATAAAAACTTGCAAATTTTATTTATATTGCCTATGGAAGAATGATAACTAGAGTTGGAAGCCACAATTTGGTCCAAACTCTTGTATTAATTAATGTATTTCCTCTGCAAACAGTAGCCCAACCTCCTGGTCAACACTTACATGATAGAGAGATACCTACTGCCTGAGGAAGATCACTCCAGTTTACAATAAGAGTGACTTTTCTTCTAACTTGGGCTTTCCTGGTAGCTCAGATGGTAAAGAGTCTGCCTACAATGCAGGAGATCCAGGTGATCCCTGGGTCAGGAAGATTCCCTCATGAAGGGAATGGCAATCCACTCCAAGTATTCTTGCCTGGATAATTCCATGGACAGAGGAAACTGGTGGGCCACAGCCCATGGGGTAGCAAAGAGTCAGACATGACTTAGCAACTAACACTTTCACTTTCCTTCTAGCCTAATTTATCATTCCAGATTCCAACATCTACTTGAGAATAGCTTGTGTTTCAGTCAGGATATTTTAGGCTGCAANTTTAAGCCAGGTTTTTCACCCTCCTCTTTTACTTTCTTCAAGAGGCTCTTTAGTTCCTCTTCACTTTCTGCCCTAAGTGTGGTGCCATCTGCATATCTGAGTTATTAATATTGTTCTTGACAATCTTGATTCCAGGTTGTGCTTCATCCAGCCCAGCATTTCGCATAATGTACTCTGCATATAAGTTAAAGAAGCAGGGTGACAATAATACAGCCTTGATATACTCCTTTTCCAATTTTGAACCAATCCATTGTTACATGTCTGATTCTAACTGTTGCTTCTTGACCATCCCAGTTTCCTAAAGACCCATCACACATAGGTAACCATTATGACATCCTTATAACAGATGGAAACAAAGACTGTGTCAAGTTTGGGAATAAATGCTGAGGACTGATTATGCAAAAGAAACTCTTAAGAATTCCTGATAAATACATTCTGTTAATAAAATTCTGAAGAAGAAAAATACTTGATGGGCTTGGTAACTTTCATCTCTAGAGGAATAAAAATGAGACCAGCACATTAATAAGAGGAATGCTTAGGAAATCTCAAGTTGTTTGAAATACAGTTTCACTGGATTGAAGAGCTAAATATAACTAAAAAATAAGATAATAAATACAACAAAAATAGAGGTAATTTTAAAAAATTTTGTCAAAAGTAGAAGAATTTCTAAGCTAAAAAATAGTTAAGAATAAAAAAAGAGTAATGAAAAAACAGTGAAAGGTCTCAAGTAAACGCAGGTTTTTAAAATAATTAATAAGGATGACAAGTCAAGTCAGTAATAGAAAAGAGCTTTGAAGGAAACACATATATACACATATATAAAATATATATTTAAACCTCTGCTGCTGCTGCTGCGTTGCTTCAGTCGTGTCCAACTCTGTGCAACCCACCAGGCTCCCCCGTCCCTGGGATTCTCCAGGCAAGAACCCTGGAGTGGGTTGCATATTTAAACCTCTACATTTTACTAAAATGAATTCTGGATAGATACATATACAATATATACATACAAAATCATAAAAATACTTGATTAAATGAGCAATATTTTTACCTAGTAATCTTTATGATTCAGTAACATTTAGTATCCTTAGAGTAGGCATGGTTTTGTTACCATATCCTCAGTCATGTCTGACTCTTTGTGACCGTTTGGACCTTTTGGACCTTTTGTGACCCTTTGGACCTTTTGGACCCTTTGTGACCCTTTAGCCGCCAGGTTCCTCTGTCGATGGGATTTTTCAGGCAAAAATACTGGAATACTGGAGTGGGATGCATTTCCTCTTTCAGGGGCTCTTCCTGACTGAAGGACTGAACCAGTGTCTCCTTTGTCGCCTGTTGCAGGCAGATTCTTTACCACTGAGCCATCAGGGAAGTCGCTTTAGAGTAGGGAAAACTAATTATGACATTCCAATTATTTAAAGAGGAAGAATGACTCTGGCTCTATATAAGTAAAAAAGATCGTGTCTATAAATAGGTATCATAAATTAAAAGACAACGGTTAACTGGGGAATTTTTTCAACATGTGAGACAAAGCACTCATTACTCTATAACGTACAGTTATAAACAAAAACAAAACAGTTTTTTTTAATGATTAAATGACATAATTCTAAAGTTCCTAGAGTTAAAAACAAAAGCTAAATGGCCTTAAAAATATATGAGCAGAAAAAATTTTGAACATGTTTGTTATATATAAGGATGAGGGACACGCTAATTAAAACACAATAACTCTCTTTACCTACTAAAATAACAAAAAATGAAAAGTCCAAGAAAACCAGTGTCAGCTAAAGAGTAGGGAGACTGTCAGCAATGTAGAAGTAAAATCAGCATGACCATAGTAGACAGCAACTTTGCAGTCCTTGTTAAATTTTAAAATGTGTGCATATCTTTTGATTCAATTTTATTTTTAAAAGTTTTAACTATATATATAAGAGGTATGTTCATATATGTGTAACATATGTAAAAGATAGATTTACAAGGACATTTATTACAGTTCTGTATGAAATAGATAATAATAATGTAAATGTCCATGAGTAAAATAAATCATGGTACAACTGTATTATGGAATATTAAATTACTGTTAAATGGAGAGTTAAAAAAAAACAAGATACATTTATTATTCTTACTATATGTCATTCAATCTTTATAACAATTTTATGAAGTATGTACTATTATTCTCTGAATGGTAAGAAAAATGAGGTATAGATATGCTAAATAATATGCTAATTTTGCAAAAGTTATTATATATTGAAGCCAGAATTCAGTTCAGTCAACCTGGCTCTACAATCTGGCTACTACCACAAAATATACTGTCTATGAAAATAATATGCTCATTAATACTTTTTCATAACAGTGTGTAGAATATGGTTATCATGTGCCCATTTGTATTAAATATACACACATACCTTTACCCTTCTAAATTGATAGACATTTCTGCAAAGACACAAAAACAACTCTTAACAGCAGGTATCTCTAAGTACTATAATAGTAACATTTGTGTTTATTATCATAGCAAAATATTGGAAACAATCCAACTTTCTGAGAATATTTAGGTAATAATATTCTCCAGTATTTTAGCTATTAAAATTTTTATGTAAAAAGTTCATAATTGTGTGGGAATATATTTCTCATGTTAACACAAAAATAGCATATATATCAATGACCATATTATATTGAAAAAGTATACATAAAATCATTACAGTAATGAATGCACAAAAAGGTTTACCAATCATCATTTGAGGATAGTCCAAAAAGCAGAGAAGGCAATGGCACCCCACTCCAGTACTCTTGCCTGGAAAATCCCATGGGCAGAGGAGCCTCGTAGGCTGCAGTCCATGGGGTCGCTAAGAGTCAGACACGACTGAGCGACTTCCCTTTCACTTTTCACTTTCATGCATTGGAGAAGGAAATAGCAACCCACTCCAGTGTTCTTGCCTGGAGAATCCCAGGGACAGGGGAGCCTGGTGGGCTGCCGTCTATGGGGTCGCACAGAGTCGGACACAATTGAAGTGACTTAGCAGCAGTAGCAGTCCAAAAACGGTTTTCCGTCTTCCTACTTTTGCATATTTCTGAAAGTTCTATATGTATTTACATTAGAATATATTTTGTTTTACAAATCAGACTTAAAAGCAGAGGGTTAGCCTTAGGACCATAGTGATCTCATTCAGATCTGTTAAAGATGGTATTTGACCAAGGGATTTCGGTTATACCTGGCTCCCTCAACCCTGCAAAAAGAGACCTTCCCACCGCAAAGCCTTGGGTAGAGGAGGGGAGTCTACATACAAGGAACTATGGATATTGCTCTAAAACCCCTAGTTAAAATTCATTAAAGAGAGGAAGGAAACCCAAAGCTAACATTAAACATCACAGAATTCACACTTAATTGGGACAACATGTGTTGGACTAGACTTGTGTAGAAGATCATTAGAACAAATGAAATGCCGATGAAAAATAAGGTTGAAGAACATTCTCCATGGTCCCTTTCAAAAGTTCTAGGGTGGGTTCTGGCATTAATTGTGCTTTCTTTGTTATGCTGCTTGTTGGTGCAGCATATGGTTGTTTTGTTAAAGCCACATAGACACATGTCTGCTCAAATAAATTAATGTTCCCATCTCAACTGGATGATTTGGCAGGAATAATACACTTATCAGCCAATGTGTAGACTGACCCACATGACTCCTTCACTGAAAGATCTAAAGTGGAACAGTGTGTATTTTGCTAATAAGCAGTTAGATACAGTACAATTTTCTTTTAAATATTTTCTGTAGTAACATCTATTGACCTTCACCTAGCATCCTATATAGTCCACATGTGTCAGATTTTGAAAGTGCAGAAGAGAAGCTGGGGAATGATATGCAAATTGGGAAAATGCTCAAGAGACATTTTTCAAATTAACAGGATGAAAACACTGACTTCTCAATACTTAACACAAAAAAAAGAAACTTTGCTTAAAAGATGGGCTGCATGTGCACAAACACATACCCAAGCAGACATTTATAAATGCATTTTCTAACTATCAGATTATCTGAAAAGTTTGGAAATTTTTAGGTCTATATAATTCTAAACCTAACAAAAATATTTTGTATTAAGACTAGTTTAATTTTGTTTGACCCTACTCCAGTTCCTTCTAAATATTATTGCAAGACTCAGCATATAAATTAAAGCATTCTTTGCTTCCTTAGCCAAGGCAGTATCAAGGTATTCCCTAGTCATGGTATTTTCAGTTTATCTATTCTATTATATTGCCAAAAAAATGAAACACCTCTTTCCATTCTATATGGGACACACTATATAGATATAATTAAATACAATTAACCTGTATAGTTTATGACCTGAGAGGCATAGCTTTATTTAGGAAAAGCAGAAGTATTTTCATCAAATCTCAACTATTATAGCCCACTACAGGATACTAAAGTGGTTAAAAGAGTGGGCTTTCAATTCATTCTAACTCTGGGTTTAAACTCTCACTCTTTTTCTTATCAGCTGTGTGGTCTTGGGCAGTCAGATTATTCTCTGAACCTAAAAGAGGATATTCAGACTTATTCTAGAGGATCATGAGTAAATAGAGTAACATATAAAGGCTTTTATCACAATGGCTCACACATGATAATTCAAAGCCAGCTGGAGGCCTGATGGTGATCACAGTACATTTGAAGAGTAGGCATAGTGATGGGCATGTGAGCCTGGAAAGTCAGTAGATGTTCAGGATTCTTAGCTTGAAGATTTTACTGTCCTTCAGCTTGGTTAATAAGCATGTTGGAATTTTGAACTCGATCTTTGTGGTATAAAGAAGTGGTTAACATACAAGTATATTCTTATAAAAGCTTTTTGCAGGTAATATGAAAAATATCTAATATGTGATAACACTTTTCTAGGCACTCTGGACTTCAAGAAAAGCAGTCAGCCAGGAAATCTAAGTTCTCTGAAATTCAAGTTTGCTTAAATTTCCAATTCCACAACTTATTAACCATCTGGATATCAACTCGGCCATCATTTATTCCAAAATTCAGATTCAAGTTTTAAAAAGTTTTCATTTTGTTTAATTATAAAAATAAAACACCTGTCTGTCTTTGTTTCTCAGTCCCCTCCTTTCTCTTTTTCATGGGCTACATCAGTTTCCTGTCCTCCATGTGATAAAGCCAAAGATCTGCCTTGGCCTCTAGCTACTGATAGTCATGTGGTTCTGAAAGGTACTATGTTTCTAGCTCTGTCGATGTAATTTTGCTTGAGATAACTGTTATATGACTGAGGATTTGCATGAGGGATTTAAAAAATTCTTAGATGCTCTTCTAAGGCTTAAATAATCTTTATTAATTCTTTAGATGCTCTTCTAGTGCTTAAACGATCTTTATTAATGTTTTAGATTCTGAAAGGTGAGACTTGTTAGAAATTTAGATTGTAATACCAGCTTTGGAAATTGCAGCTACTGAAGAAATGATTCTACCCCAGAGGACTGAGACTAAACAGAAAAAAAAAAATTAGGAAAGGAATTCTTCTGGACTTGAATTCTTCTGATATTTAATGAAAATGGCGATTTAGTTTTTGGAATTCTTTTTCACTCTGTGAATTTATTCATATTGTCCAAATTGTGGAGCTCTTTGTTTTATAGACCGTGCATTAATTTATATATTTTTATGCTATTGCTTAGATTCATTACATAATCTCTGGGGCATTATATTGGACAATGTGCATGTACATAATTTGAAATGGAACTCAGAACAGGGAATGTAGTTCTAAACCAGGGTACCGTGTAGCCTTTAGTCAATGAAGCTGATGAATTATACTGACCCATATCCATGAGCCTTCTGGTTGGAATACTGTTTTGTGGGGTGTAGAGATTGGGGATGGGAGCCCAGTTCACATAGATGAGAACAACCACAATCGTAAGCCTTGTTTCTGGGGATAAATCGGAATTGCCTGACATTCCAGGAGCAGAGTTTGCTATTGATGAGGAAACTACTAAGAGTATTATTATCTTGCTGAATGGAAGTGAGACCATCTACTGGGCACTGACTTGGGCATGAGTATTAAGATCAATGAGCTGAGGAAACAAAAATGCAGCAGTTATATGAAACAATATTCGTCTTTCTCTTTTTTTTTCCTGTTTCTGCCCCTAAAATAAGAAGCCCCCTTCCCTCTCATAAACTTTGAGAAGTGGTCTTGTCCCTTTGCCCCATCTCCATTTTTCTCTTAGGTTTAAACCATTTTCTCAGTTATAACTTTATCTATAGTAAGACTAACATTTTGTTCATTAAAAAGTCATGCATAATCAGAAGGATATATGTATAATTTAAAAAGTTTAAACTCAATTCTGCTCCAAGAAAAAAAATTCCCAGGCACACTCCTAGAACATTTCTATGTGTATGGAAGTACTTTCATACATATAAAGCCAACATGCCTTACACGTATAATGCATGAGAGTCCTCAGTTTTCAAACCTTTGTCAGATATCATCTGGTTAGGATGATAATAAGCTGTTCTAAAAGAAGAGTTCATTCCTGAGATGAAATGTTGTATGCACCATAAATTATTTAGGCCATATGGAAAAAAAAATTGAGGTGCTATTACTATTCCCACTCTAAAGATTAAAAAAACAAGGATCAGAGGGATTAAGTGACTCAGTCAAGTCTCATATGGCTGGTAAGTAACTAGAACCCATGATGACTTCTAAAGTTAAATTTTCTTTTCAGCTTTATCTCATTGCTTCTGCCATCTCTGCCCCCTTCCGTTGAACTCTTGGGAACAAAAGATATGATTCTGATGTTATATTTCATATCTGGCTAAATTTGTCTCCATATAGTTCAGTCAGATCTAACTTGAGGCAGAGCTGAGTAATAAAGTATGTGTGAAGTTATTTGCTGTTTTACATAATTCAAGTAGAGGGGTCTTCTGGCACAACCTTTCCAGCATATCATTAAAGGCCTGGGATATTTATGAGAAGCTGTTACCTCTTCTAAAGGAAGAGTTGCTTTTTGAGAGATCACCAGCTCACAGCATTTTAGGTGCACGTCTCCTCACCAAAACGGTTTATGCTACAGCACCTGTTGGTGATGAAGCAGGAAACAGTTGGCAGTGAACTGCAAGTGTAAGAATTTGAAGGTAACTGGGTCTTATTACCGTATGCCTGTATAAAAATATTATTTCCCTTCTGTGGATGGAGGAACAGAAGCCTGGTGTCTGCAAAGATATGAACATTTGCTTGGGAAATTTATGTTGATATATAACAGCATATGGTCTTTTTCATCATGGATTTATGTACAGGAGGCAGACTTCATGTTCACAGTTAGAAGCATTAAAGATGGAGCCACATGAGTGACCTAGTAAGTGACTGCCTTGGCATCTGTGATGAGATGCACAATACTTGGCACACATATACTATCACAGAGGAAAAGGCCAACACTACCAGTAAAAATGTTGATCTTTTAACTTATCAAAGGAACATTGATACCACCTTCAGCTATGGGCTCCAGTGAGGACCACAAATCCCTAGTGCAGTGGAGCTGCCTATTTCAGAGAATCCTCAAGCCTTGCTGCTCACCCTGCCACGCACCCCCCGCCCCCGCCCCTGCCAAAAAAATTATGAAAGCAGGAGGAGCAAGAATACAATACTAGATCTTGCAAATGATTAGAAAATACCCTTTCCACCTGCTTTTGAAAAACAAAAAGTGGGACCTATAAGACCTCTGACAGTAATATTGCCTGCTCTTGGGATTAGTAAACTTTAGGTTTTTTACTGGCTTTCTATGGTAGCACTTGTATTTTATCCACCTATCTATCTAGATTCAGTTTACTGGTAAATCGAATATCTATTCCCATTTTGTTATTCATATTTACACAGTTTAGTCTACAAATATCTGCAGTGCTGAGATAGTTGGATTATGTTTAAAGGACACTAGGCTTGAAATTGTTCTAGCTCAGATATTTCCAATAGTACCTGAGTAATTTATGACTTCAAGACTCAGGTGCATATCCAGGTAGTAAGGTTACTATGCATGAAAGTTCTTCTTAAACCTAGGGATACAGAGTACATGGTTTGAATATAAGGGTATAGTTCATTAGTTGGTTAGGTCAGTCGCTCAGTCATGTCCCACTCTTTGCGACCCCATGAATTGCAGCACGCCAGGCCTTCCTGTCTATCACCAACTCCCGGAGTTCACTCAGACTCACGTTCATTGAGTCAGTGATGCCATCTAGCCATCTCATCCTCTGTCATCCCCTTCTCCTCCNCTGACTAAGGTCCGTCTAGTCAAGGCTATGGTTTTTCCTATAGTCATGTATGGATGTGAGAGTTGGACTGTGAAGAAGGCTGAGCACTGAAGAATTGATGCTTTTGAACTGTGGTGTTGGAGCAGACTCTTGAGAGTGCCTTGGACTGCAAAGAGATCCAACCAGTGCATTCTAAAGGAGATGAGTCCTGGGTGTTCTTTGGAAAGAGTGATACTAAAGCTGAAATTCCAATACTTTGGCCACATGTGAAGACTTGACTCATTGTAAAAGACCCTGATGCTGGGAGGTATTGGAGGCAGGAGGAGAAGGGGATGACAGAGGATGAGATGGCTGGATGGCATCACCGACTCAATGGACATGAGTTTGAGTAAACTCCGGGAGTTGGTGCTGGACAGGGAGGCCTGGCATGCTGCGACTCATGGGGCTGCAAAAGTTGAACATGACTGAGTGACTATATGCATAGGCTCTGTGCTAAGTGCTTTTCATCTTTTTACTTATCCAATGATAAGTAATGGCCCGATGATAGAGATATTGCTATCAAAATAACAGAAATAAAATTGGATATCATGTATGGATTGATGTGACTTGTCTGGTGTCACAGAATTTGTCAGTGGTGGCATTCTAAAACTGATGTGTCTTGAGTCCAGTGCTCACGTAACTTTTCATGTGATGATTTTCTGAAAGATTAGGTATATGGAACTGTGGCCCAAGATCTTGAGAATATTTAAGCCCATGTATTTTTATCATAAGTAAATATTGCAGTGCCTGGCATATATTACATACCTCTTTGGTATTTGATTGTTTTACAGTGATACCCCTATTCTCTCAGTTAGTCCCATTCACAGAAGTGAGACCCTATGACCATATCTGTGTTGTGTTATCATGTCCCTCTACTCAAAGCTGGAAGGTCTAGGAGTGGGCTTCTTATATAAACTGGGCCAATAATGGTTTTCCTCCCTTTTAATGTATTTTATTCTGTTTATTTGAATTGGATATGGGAAAAAGGTAGCCTCTGGTGGTAAAAGCTGCAACATATGTTGCCTTGAATTTTCCAGAGGCCATTTGCCTCAAATGAGATAAAGCTATTGTCTACATCCTTGTTTGTTTAATAACAGTTTTGTTGAGATATAATTCATATATCATATATTTCACATTTTAAACTCCACAGTTTAGTGAGTTTTAGTATATTCAGAGTTATACATCCATTACTCCTAAACCTAGAATATTTTTTATCATCCCCCAATGAAATCTTGTACCCATTAACAGTCCTTTCCATTTCTCCCAGCCCCTGTAAACCACTCTTTTCATATCTATGATTTAACCTAGCATACACATTTTTTTATAAATCGAGTCATATGAGGAAGCCATTCTTTAGTAAAAGTAGATAAAGCTGACACCTAGCAGAAAGAAAGAGAGATACAGAGACAAAGGTAGGAAGAGAGCAGCAGACTAACTTATTTAACTTATTTTAGCTATAAGTCACTTAAATTTCCTCCCTAGGCTGTCACCCAATAAGCAAAAGGAAAAAAAAAAATCTCCAGTATATTTTAAAGTTAGCCCAATCCAGTAATATAAAGCATCAATTCAGCTAAAACTGAGGTTCTTTTGCAGAAATAGGCAAATCATAGGTAATATGAATCCTCCTTTGGTTCAGAGGACAGAGGAAGTGCTAGATTTAAATCTAGATAGACTGTGCTAGATTTAAATCCATGTTCAATCATCAGACAGCTACATCACCTTGGGCTAGTCATTTCCTTCCTTGGAGTCTCAGTTTCTTTTTCTGATAAATCAGGATAATAATCAACAGAACTTTTGAAAAATTGAGATTGCAATTGAGAAGAATGTTGTAAACTTCTTGGGATAGGTGATAAGTTCCATGCTCCCTTGTAAGTTTAGGCATATGTAAGGGATAAAGGGATACAAAATCTACTGGATCATGGAAAAAGCAAGAGAGTTCCAGAAAAACATCTATTTCTGCTTTATTGACTATGCCAAAGCCTTTGACTGTGTGGATCACAATAAACTGTGGAAAATTGCAAAAGAGATGGGAATACCATACAACCTGACTTGCCTTTTAAGAAACCTGTATGCACGTCAGGAAGCAACAGTTAGAACTGGACATGAAACAATAGACTGGTTCCACATAGGAAAAGGAGTACGTCAGGCTGTATATTGTCACCCTGATTATTTAACTTATATGCAGAGTACATCATGAGAAACGCTGGGCTGGAAGAAACACAAGCTGGAATCAAGTTTGCCGGGAGAAATATCAATCACCTCAGCTTTGCAGATGACACTACCCTTATGGCAGAAAGTGAAGAGGAGCTAAAGAGCCTCTTGATGAAAGTGAAAGAGGAGAGTAAAAAAGTTGGCTTAAAACAACATTCAGAAAACTAAAATCATGGCATCCGGTCCCATCACTTCATGGGAATTAGATGGGGAAACAGTGGAAAGAGTGGCTGACTTTATTTTGGGGGGTTCCAAAATTGCTGTAGATGGTGACTGAAACCATGAAATTAGAAGACTCTTACTCCTTGGAAGGAAAGGTATANATCCGGTCCCATCACTTCATGGGAATTAGATGGGGAAACAGTGGAAAGAGTGGCTGACTTTATTTTGGGGGGTTCCAAAATTGCTGTAGATGGTGACTGAAACCATGAAATTAGAAGACTCTTACTCCTTGGAAGGAAAGGTATAACCAACCTAGATAGCATATTAAAAAGCAGAGACATCACTTTGTCAACAAAGGTCCATCTAGTCAAGGCTATGGTTTTTCCAGTGGTCATGTATGGATGTGGGATTTGGACTATAAAGAAAGCTGAGTGCTGAAGAATTAATGCTTTTGAACTGTGGTGTTGGAGGACTCTTGAGAGTGCCTTGGACTGCAAAGAGATCCAACCAGTGCATTCTAAAGGAGATCAGTCCTGGGTGTTGAAGGAGTGATGCTAAAGCTGAAACTCCAATACTTTGGCCACCTCATGCAAAGACTTGACTCGTTGGAAAAGACCCTGATGCTGGGAGGTATTGGGGGCAGGAGGAGAAGGGAACGACAGAGGGTGAGATGGCTGGATGGCATCACTGACTTGATGGACATGAGTTTGAATAAACCCCAGGAGTTGGTGATGGACAGGGAGGCCTGGCTTGCTGCAGTTCATGGGGTCGTAAAGAGTCGGACATGACTGAGTGACTGAACTGAACTGAAGGGATGAAGGAATGGCAGAGTCTGCCAGAAAGTAGTGTTTTACCTTCTGGGTTGAGTTCTTGTTGGGAGGCAAATCCCCCGCCAGGCACTTTATTTTTCAACTTTACTCAATTGAACTGGCCTGAGTTACATTTGTCTAGTGGGATGTGAGTGTAAGGGATATGTATTGCTTTGGGTCAGGAATTTTGTCATTTTAATTTTTATTTTATATTATAGTATAGTTGATAAACAATATGGTTTTAGTTTCAGATATACAGCAAAGTGATTCTGTTATGCATACCATGTGTCTATTCTTTTTTAAATTCTTTCCCCATCTAAGTTGTTACAGAGTATTGAGCAGAGTTCCATGTGCTATACAGTAGGTCCTTATTGGTTAACTATTTTAAATATAGCAGTGTATACATGTTAATCCTGACCTTCTTGTCTATCCATCCCCCACTTCTTCCCCCTGGTAACCAGAAGTTTGTTCTCTAGGTCTGTGAGTCTTCTTTTGTTTTATAAGTAAGTTTATTTGTATCATTTTTTTTAGATTACACATATAAGAAATATCATAATATATTTGTCTTTCTCTGACTTACTTCACTTAGTATGATAATCTCCAGGTTTATCCATATTGCTGTAAATGGTGTCATTTCATTCTTTTTAATGGCTGAGTAATATTCCATTATATATAAATATATGTATATCTCTCTCACATCTTTTATATCCATTCATCTGTCAATGGACACAGGCTTCTTCCATGTCTTGGCTATTGTAAACAGCGTTGCAGTGAAGATTGGGGTACATATATAATTTCCAATCATGTTTTTCTCCAGATATATGCCTGGGAGTGGGTAGGAATGCTGATTCATGTGGTAGCTCTAATTTTAGTTTTTAAGGAACCTCTATACTGTTCTCCATAGTTGATGTACTAATTTATATTCCCACGAACAGTCTAGGAAGGTTCTCTTTTCTCCAAACCTTCTCTAGCATTTATTGTTTGCAGACTTTTTGATAATGGCCATTCTGACTGGTGTGAGGTGATATCTTACTGTAGTTTTGATACGCATTATCTAAAAATTAGAGATGTTGAGTATTTTTTCACATGCCTCTTGGCCATCTGTATGTCTTCTTTGTAGAAATGTCTATTGAAGACATCAGCCCATTTTTTGATTGGGTTGTTTGTTTTTTGATATTAAGCCACATGAGCTCTTTGTAAATTCTGGAGCATTATTCTTCATCAGTCATATCATTTGTAAGTATTTTTCCCCATTCTGTGAGTTGTCATTTCATTTTGCTAACGGCTTCCTTTCTTGTGTAAAATATTTTGGATTATGTCCTATTTATTTTGGTTATATCCTATTTATTTTTGTTTTTATTTCCATTACTCTAGGAGATGGATCAAAAGGATTTCGCTGCAATCTTTAAATTAATTTTTATTGGAATATTGTTGCTTTACAATGTTGTATTAGTTTCTACTGTATAACAGAGTGGATCAACCATATGGCTGACCCAACCTTTTGGACTTCCTTCCCACTGAGGTACCACAATGCTTTATGTAGGATTCCCTGTGCTATACAGTGTGTTCTTATTAGTTATTTATTTTATACATAGTATTGATAGTGTATATGCATAAATCCTACTCTCCCAATTCCTCCTATTCTCCCTTCCCCCTTTGATACCCATATATTTATTCTCTGTGTCTGTGTCTCTGTTTCTACATTGCAAATAAAATCACTTATAGCATTTTTCTAGATTCCACATATATATGTTAATATATGATATTTGTTTTTCTCTTTTGGGGACTTACTTCACTCTGTATGACACTCTCTAGGTCTATTCATGTCTCTCTAAATGAATCCGTTTCGTACCTTTTTATAGCTGAGTGCATTGGCTACACACACACACACACATCTTTATTCCTGTTGATGAACATTTAGAACATTAGGTTATGAACAGAGCAAGAAGTTAGAAGTTTTTAACAAAGAATTAGAAAAAAAAGTAACCAACAAACAGATTAAGAATACAATAACTGAAGTAAAAAAATCAATAGAAGGAATGAGTAGATTATAGAACACCAAAGAATGGATCGCTGAGCTGGAAGACAGAGTAGTGAAAATCACTGAAGCTGAAAAGAAAGAAAGAAAAGAAATGAGGACAGTTTAAGACACCTGTGGGATAATATAAAGTGTATTAACCTTCACATTATAGGGGTTCCAAAAGAAGAGAGAAAGAAAGTGGCAGATAACATACTTGAATACATAATAGCTGAAAACTCCCCTAACATGGGAAAGGAAAGAAATATTCAAGATCGGGAAGCAGAGTCCCAAAGAGGATCACACCAAGACACATTGTAATTAAAATAGCAAAAAATAAAAGAGAATATTAAAAGCAACAGGTTACATGCAAAGGAACTCCCATTAGGCTATCAGCTGACTTTTCAGCAGAAACTATACAGCCCAGAAGGGAGTGGTACAAGGTATTTAAAGTGATGAAGGGAGAAAGCCTACAGCCAACAATATTCTACCTGACAAAACTTCCATTCAGATTTAATGGAAGGATGAAAATTTTTGCAGAGAAGCAAGTTAAAAGAGCTTAGCATCACCAAAAGAAGTTTAAAGAAATGTTAAAGGGATTTCTCTAAGTGACATAGGAAAGGCCACAACTAGAAACATGAAAACTACAAAAAGAAAAAGCTCATTAGCAAAGTAGTAAACCACCCAGGTACAAAGCTAGTAGAAAGGTTAAAGAAAGGAATTAAATAATTTATACCTGAAATGTGTAGTTAAGGGACTTGTTAAGTCACTTGGTTATGTCTGACTCTTTGAGACCCATGGACCACAGGAGGCCAGGCTTCCCTGTCCTTCACCATCTCCTGGAGCATACTCAAACTCATGTCCATCAAGTCAGTGATGCCATTCAACCATCTCATCCTCTGTCATCCCCTTCACCTCCTGCCTTCAATCTTTCCCAGCATCAGGGTCTTTTCCAATAAGTCAGCTGTTTGAATTAGGTCAAAGTATTGGAGCTTCAGTTTCAGCATCAGTCCTTCCAATGAATATTCAGGACTGATTTCTTTAAAGATTGACTGGTTTGCTCTCCTTGCTATCCGAGGTACTCTCAAGAGTCTTCTCCAACACCACAGTTCAAAAGAATCAGTTCTTTGGGACTCAGCCTTCTTTATGGCCAAACTCTCTCATCCATACATGACTACTGGAAAAAACATAGCTTTGACTATATGGATGTTTGCTGACAAAGTAATGTCTCTGTTTTTTTAATACAGTTTGTCATAGCTTTCTTTCCAAAGAGCACGAGTCTTTTAATTTTATGACTGCTGTCACCACCTGTAGGGATTTTGAAGCCCAAGAAAAATAGTCTGTCACTGTTTCCCCACCTATTTGCCATGAAGTGATGGAACTAGATGCCATGATCCTAGTGTTTTGAATGTTGAATTTTAAGCCAGCTTTTTCACTCTCCTCTTTCACTTTCATCAAGAGGTTAGTTCCTCTTCACTTTCTGTCATTAAGGTGGTGTCATCTGCATATCTGAGGTTATTGATATTTCTCTGGGAAATCTTGACTTCAGCTTGTGCTTCATCCATCTTGGCATTTCTCATGATGTACTCTGCATATAAGTTAAATAAGCAGGGTGACAACATACAGTCTTAAAGTACTGTTTTCCCAATTTGGAACCAGTCTGTTGTTCCATGTCCAGTTTTAACTATTGCTTCTTGACCTGCATACAGATTTCTCAGGAGTCAGGTAGGGAAGTCTGGTATTCCTGTCTCTTGAAGAATTTCCCACTTTGTTATGATCCACACAGTTAAAAGCTAAAGCGTAGTCAATGATGCAGAAGGAGACTTTTTCTGAAATTCTCTTGTTTCTTGTATGATTCAAAGGCTTTTGGCAATTTAATCTCTAGTTCCTCTGCCTTTTCTAAATCTAGCTTGAACATCTGGNTGTATTGGTGTTTTTCTTTCTGGCTTACTTCACTCTGTATAATCGGTTCCAGTTTCATCCATCTCATTAGTACTGATTCAAGAGTGATAACAAAATGAGCACTCAAACATCACTGAGACTATGAAACAGAGCTTTAAAAATCTGTTGAAGCTTCCTGTGTGCTATCCATTCACAACACTTTTACTTTTTTTTTTCCACAACAGAGGAAACCATTATTTCTGTATTTACCAATCGTCAGCTTTCTTGGTAGCTTTACTATGCTTGTAACCTTGAAAAATATATATTGCATAATTTTAATCATTTTAAACTAGTATATTAAGAGAATTAGTCTGTATGTATTTTCTGATAACTTGCTTTTTTGCTCAACATTAATTTCTGAGATTTTGTCAAAGTAATGTGTAACAGTTTATTTTCATCACCACGTGTATTATTTAATTGCGCTGCTAAGTTGCTTTAGTCGTGTCTGACTGTGTCTGACTCTGTGCGACCCCACAGACAGCAGTCCACCAGGCTCCCCCATCCCTGGGATTCTCCAGGCAAGAACACTGGAGTGGGTTGTCATTTCCTTCTCCAACGCATGAAAATGAAAAATGACCCTGAAGTCGTTCAGTCGTGTCTGACTCTGTGTGACCCCATGGACTGCAGCCTACCAGGCTCCTCCATCCATGGGATTTTCCAGGCAAGAGTACTGGAGTGGGTTGCCATTGCTTTCTCCAATTATTTCATTGTAAATGCTCTACTATTTATCTATTAGAGGGAAGAAATATATGTGTTGTTTCCATCATTTTTGTTATTATTAAATAGTGCTGCTACAACATTCTAATATGTGCCTTCTGGTGAACACACGCAGGGATTTCTCTTAAGTATAAANTATTTCATTGTAAATGCTCTACTATTTATCTATTAGAGGGAAGAAATATATGTGTTGTTTCCATCATTTTTGTTATTATTAAATAGTGCTGCTACAACATTCTAATATGTGCCTTCTGGTGAACACACGCAGGGATTTCTCTTAAGTATAAACTAAAAGTTAAAATATCAGTTGTATTATATTTATTGTATGATATTTGTATGATATGTATGGGTTTAACTTTACATGGAGCTTCCCAGTTGAACTTGTAAAGAACTTTCCCAGTAAAGAACTTGCCTGTCAATGCAGGAGACGTAAGAGACACAGGGTTAATCCCTGGGCTGGGAAGATCCCTTGGAGGCGGGCATGGCAACTCACTCCAGCATTCTTGCCTGAAAAATCCCATGGACAGAGGAGCCTGGCAGTCTATAGTCCATAGGGTCCCAAAGAGTGGGCCATGACTGAAGTGTCTTTATAGGCATGCAACTTTACATAATAATAGCATCATTTTCCAAAATGGTCATGTTTCCCAAGATACCTCTAGAACAGTTGCCTCACATTCTTGCTGCACTGAATTTTTCAGTCTTTAAAATGTCTTCCCCTTGGGTGGTGTGAGTCATTTCTCAAGCATTGGTTAATTTGTATTTGCCTCATTACTAAAGATTCAGACATCCTTTCATATGTTATTGGCCATACATACTAGGCAAGATTAATATGTGGTGACAGAGGCCAGATTAATAATTACCATGCTAAGTCGCTTCAGTCGTGTCTGACTCTGTGCGACCCCACAGACAGCAGCCCATTGGGCTCCGTCATNCCTTTCTTTTCTGCCTGGAGTATTTATTAGCATCTCCAATTTTAGCTTTTTCAAATACTGTCTGCTTTCTCCTATTTGCATAGATAAAGTATATGTAAGTTTGAATAGACTCCAGGAATTGGTGATGGACAGGGGGGCCTGGCATGCTGTAGTCCATGGGGTTGTGAAGAGTTGAACATGACTGAGCAGCTGAAGGGAACTGATACACATTTCAGTTGTGTGAATGACGATGATTCTCTGTGTGTGTGCCAATGCAATGAGATTGCTATGTGTTCTCACACATCTAGGTGCACACACATCACAACACAGAAACACCCACACATACACAGTGGTGAAATACAACCACCAAACATCTTTGTTAAAACAAGGACCGTGTATGACATTTGTGTAAAACTTAATGTGATTCGTTTTTTCAAAATTCACAATTTCCCTCAGTGATTAACGGCACATGTTCAGCATCAGATGGAAAGATGATTGATGTTGAATGTCAAAAATAGTTGGATACAGACCTTTCTGTGTGTCACTGGCTGTGACTGTGATGTGAAACTATAGTGCTCGAACAGGGAGGAAAACGTGTCTCTTTGATTAAAGCCCCCACTGTTTAAATGCAGGATGCTGAGCACTAGTGAGAGGAGACAAGCTGTCACCATCACACGGCTTCTGATAGTAAACTTTCAGGCATGAAGGCTGAAAGTGTTCTGTAACCTTAATTCAGGTCATTGTTTTAAGAGCTTATGTTCACAGCATTCACGGAAAATGACTAAGGGTGCTAATATCTTACAAACTGCATAAATTAAACAGTGGCCAGAGGTNATCATATGTGAAATAGATCACCAGTCCAGGTTTGATGCATTAGTCAGAGTGTTCAGGGCTGGTGTACTGGGATGACCCTGAGGGATGGGATGGGGAGGGAGATGGGGGGGTGGTGTTCAGGATGGGGAACACATGTGCACTCATGGCTGTTTCATGTCAATGTATGGCAAAAACCTCTACAATATTGTAAAGTTATTAGCCTCCAATTAAAATAAATTAATTTAAAAATTCTAATCAGCAAAAATGTCTAGTTCCAACCAGTGTGCATTTATGTCCTGTTTTTAATCTGTGCTTGTTATCTTAGGAGCTTTAACTGGTCAGAGTTTGTTTTCCCTGCTTCCAACCTTAGGCTAAGACTTGGCCATCTTAACTTTCCTACAGCAATGAGGTAAAGTTAAGTACATCATAGTCATCATAGTACAATAAAAAGTGCGGATTTTGAATGAGAAGTATCTGGTTTCAAAGTATGCCTCTGTTACTAGCTGGACTGACATGGGGAAGTCATATAATCTCTCTTAGCAACAGTTTCTCACCCCCAAATGTTTGGCAATATAATGATGACTCGAGAGGGGTTTCTTGACTTCAGACTTTGTTCAGTCCTAAATCATGTCTGCCTTTGTGACCCCATGGACTGAAGCATGCCTGGTTTCCCTGTCCTTCACTATCTCCCGGAGTTTGCTCTGATTCATTATCCCTTCACATTTGTATTCTTGTCTATTCTTGGAGTGATCTTTCTAAAGTATAAACCAGACAATGTTTCTTCCTTACTTAAACTCCTCTAAAACTGGCTACATCAGAATTAGTTGGTGGTAGCTGTGGGGGGATGTTGTTGAAAATACAGGTTTTCTGTTTCCTCTACCATCCAGATTTAGTAATTCGGTCTCCCAGCATGAAGCCAGTTATCTATAATTTCATGTGGTTCCCTTGTGAACTGCAGAGTTTACATTCATTAGCTTAACCTTTCTTCCTTGATCCAACCCGGGCCTTTACTCGGCATTATCTCACATCGTGTCACAAGCTATCTGTAGCAGTACCAACTACTGACAGCTTTCCTAACATGTTCTGTGTCTCCCTTTGCTCTAATTCTTTTACTGGAAATATTTTCATATCTGGTTTTTCTTCTAGATAACCCCACACATATTTTACAACACTCAGAAAACCCTATCTCTGTAAGGTTTTTCCTGTCCCACTTCTAGAAAGAAACAAATATTCTTTTTAGGCCTCTCAATATACAACGCAGACTTGAAAATCAAGTCTGACTCTCTAACACAAACTGTCATCTTCTTACCTGTAAAGCCTCTAAATGGCTGGATATGATTTGTCTTTATTTGTTCTTGTATCATTAGCACCTGCATGTATTACCTGGCCAACAAAGTTTTGATGGGAAAATGAAGCCCATCTTTTGAAATTATGAACTCTGGTACAGAGATGTGTAGCTTTGAGGAATGAGGGCACAGAACTACAAGTTGTAAATGATCTCTTTGCCTTTGATATGGTAAGAAACAAATCAGTGTCTCTCTTGGGATTATTAAACTTGGACCGTTTCATTTGGGGCTTTGGAGGAGCTATTTCTATTGAAAGCTGACTTCTATTTTTTAGGGCAGTCAGTGGTTTCAGACACTGGTCTGCAGCTGTGGCATTAAAACACATGCCGACATGTCAGTATGCCCAAGGAGCAAAGCTTTTTTGGGTGGGAAGATTACCAAAGCTTTTCATTTCAGTCCAACCCAGATATTCAGGGATGATATAAACAGCACACTGTTTTATCTATCTGTGATCGCCCGGGGAAGCGTGTTGTATTTTATGGGCAACCTGGTGGCAGGAGATATATTGTCCAGTGGTTTTTCTATCTGCTGTTGATTTATGATTGAAGGTCAGATATATTATGGCTCACCTGACAATGCTAACTACCTTTCACAAAATTATGGTCCTACTGAATGGATCAATGTCCCTGAGTACACACTTTCCATCAGAGCTTCGTAGGTAACAGTTACTGATGCAGGTTGGTTCTCAGCAATAGCATTAAACTTCAAGCTATAGACAGTGAGGACCCTTGGACCTTCTGATGTGTGGCTCAGCCCTTAAGATCTTTACAGGGAATACAAATAGTGATGCTAAATCAGACTGATCTTTCTCCTCTCCTTAAGCTTCTTTTCCTCTCTAGTGTCACATTCTGCTGGTGTAAAGAAGTTAAGGGTCTGTCAACAGATATTTATTCTTTGCTGAGTCAGGAACTCACTCTATAGCTGTGTGTTTTTCATCCCCTTTCCATCTAGCAGTGATTTGGGGCTCCAGTTAGGTGATGGATTCTGTTGAGAAACTGTTATATGACAAGGGGTTTAAGGGTAGAAATCCTTACACATCTGCATTACATTTTAAAGTACTCAGTTGATGACTACCCAGAAAATGAGATATATAAGTGTGAAATGAAGTGAAGTTGCTCAGTCATGTCTGACTCTTTGCAACCCCATGGACTAAACCCTACCAAGCTCCTCCTTCCAAGGGATTTTCCAGGCAATTTTCCAGGCAATAGTACTGGAGTGGGGTGCAATTTCCTTCTCCAGGGGATCTTCCCGACCCAGGGATCGAACCCGGGTCTCCCACATTGTAGACAGATGCNATGGACTAAACCCTACCAAGCTCCTCCTTCCAAGGGATTTTCCAGGCAATTTTCCAGGCAATAGTACTGGAGTGGGGTGCAATTTCCTTCTCCAGGGGATCTTCCCGACCCAGGGATCGAACCCGGGTCTCCCACATTGTAGACAGATGCTTTACCATCTGAGCCACCAGGGAAGTCCTAAATATAAGTGTGTGGCTTAACAACTCATATTTCTATAGTTCTTGACATTCTATGAAGTGCTCCCTCTTGCGGTCTCAAAGTGGTACAGTAGAAGTTGAGAGAATGTTTTCTAAAGCTAGAAAGGATTGGGTTTGATCCCTGCTGGTCATTGTAAATGATCGGCCTTGAGTGTCTCTCTGTGCTCCTGGGATAATGGTGGCAAAGCGCCACATGCAACATAGAGTAAACATTCAATAAATATTTGTTATTTTAATAGTTTATTAGCATTTTAGCTAGTGATTTTATTAATGTCTACCTTCTCTAAATGTTCTCTAATAATAATATTATCAGTGTGTGCCTCAGCTTTAGCATTATAACAAAGCAAAGAGTACTCTAAAGACCATCCCATCTATAGTTCTCCAAAAACACTAATATTGAAAGTGAAAGTCTTAGTGGCTCAGTCATGTACAACTCTTTGCGGCCCCATGAACTGTAGCCTGCCAGGCTTCTCTGTCTATGAAATTCGCCATACAAGAATACTGGAGTAGGTTGCCATTTCCTTCTCCAGGGGATCTTCCTGACCCAGGGATCGAATCCAGGTTTCCTTCATTGCAGGCAGATTCTTTTCCGTATAAGCCACAAGGAGATTTTAGCAAAAATACTTATCACTTTATATTATAATTTTGGTATTTTAGTGTTTATTCTAGAAATGGTTTCTCTGAACATGTTATCTGAAAAACTGTCACCTTGATAATTTCCAACTAAGAAGGCTATGTACTAAGATGATTAGGATAGAGTAGAGATTGAAGGCATGAGTTTAGGATGATACAGAACATGGAACAAAGCTATGCTTTAGCTCCTTNGTTTCTCTGAACATGTTATCTGAAAAACTGTCACCTTGATAATTTCCAACTAAGAAGGCTATGTACTAAGATGATTAGGATAGAGTAGAGATTGAAGGCATGAGTTTAGGATGATACAGAACATGGAACAAAGCTATGCTTTAGCTCCTTTAATTACATATTATATGAATTTGGATCAGTTACCTTTCCTAGTAGAACAACAAATGAAAACAACAAATATAAGTAACAAAATTCACAGGAATTTTGTGACAATGGATTAAAAACATAGTGGGCTTCCCTTGTGGTTCAGCTGGTAAAGAATCTGCCTGTAATACAGGATACCCGGGTTCAATCCCTGGGTTGGGGATTAGCATCTGGCTCATACTTAGCACTTCTGAATGCAAACTGCTTTCCCAATAGAAGACTTGGCCTGAAAATATCCAAAATCTAGTACCCAGAGAGATAGACAAAATAGGAACAAGAAACACTGTTAGCAACAAGTAGGGATCTAAGAGAAGTAGTCACTGCTAATTTCTAGTCTAATTTCAAAGAGCTTCTATTCACCAAAGAGTATTATGGAGAAATACCATTTGGAAGATGTCTAGACAACTTCAGGCATAATACCATTTATGACCTCTTTGAAATATTTTTCATACATCAGTTCAGTTCAGTTCAGTCGCTCAGTCGTGTCCGACTCTTTGCGACCCCATGAATCGCAGCATGNAGCAAAAATGTCTAGTTCCAACCAGTGTGCATTTATGTCCTGTTTTTAATCTGTGCTTGTTATCTTAGGAGCTTTAACTGGTCAGAGTTTGTTTTCCCTGCTTCCAACCTTAGGCTAAGACTTGGCCATCTTAACTTTCCTACAGCAATGAGGTAAAGTTAAGTACATCATAGTCATCATAGTACAATAAAAAGTGCGGATTTTGAATGAGAAGTATCTGGTTTCAAAGTATGCCTCTGTTACTAGCTGGACTGACATGGGGAAGTCATATAATCTCTCTTAGCAACAGTTTCTCACCCCCAAATGTTTGGCAATATAATGATGACTCGAGAGGGGTTTCTTGACTTCAGACTTTGTTCAGTCCTAAATCATGTCTGCCTTTGTGACCCCATGGACTGAAGCATGCCTGGTTTCCCTGTCCTTCACTATCTCCCGGAGTTTGCTCTGATTCATTATCCCTTCACATTTGTATTCTTGTCTATTCTTGGAGTGATCTTTCTAAAGTATAAACCAGACAATGTTTCTTCCTTACTTAAACTCCTCTAAAACTGGCTACATCAGAATTAGTTGGTGGTAGCTGTGGGGGGATGTTGTTGAAAATACAGGTTTTCTGTTTCCTCTACCATCCAGATTTAGTAATTCGGTCTCCCAGCATGAAGCCAGTTATCTATAATTTCATGTGGTTCCCTTGTGAACTGCAGGGTTTACATTCATTAGCTTAACCTTTCTTCCTTGATCCAACCCGGGCCTTTACTCGGCATTATCTCACATCGTGTCACAAGCTATCTGTAGCAGTACCAACTACTGACAGCTTTCCTAACATGTTCTGTGTCTCCCTTTGCTCTAATTCTTTTACTGGAAATATTTTCATATCTGGTTTTTCTTCTAGATAACCCCACACATATTTTACAACACTCAGAAAACCCTATCTCTGTAAGGTTTTTCCTGTCCCACTTCTAGAAAGAAACAAATATTCTTTTTAGGCCTCTCAATATACAACGCAGACTTGAAAATCAAGTCTGACTCTCTAACACAAACTGTCATCTTCTTACCTGTAAAGCCTCTAAATGGCTGGATATGATTTGTCTTTATTTGTTCTTGTATCATTAGCACCTGCATGTATTACCTGGCCAACAAAGTTTTGATGGGAAAATGAAGCCCATCTTTTGAAATTATGAACTCTGGTACAGAGATGTGTAGCTTTGAGGAATGAGGGCACAGAACTACAAGTTGTAAATGATCTCTTTGCCTTTGATATGGTAAGAAACAAATCAGTGTCTCTCTTGGGATTATTAAACTTGGACCGTTTCATTTGGGGCTTTGGAGGAGCTATTTCTATTGAAAGCTGACTTCTATTTTTTAGGGCAGTCAGTGGTTTCAGACACTGGTCTGCAGCTGTGGCATTAAAACACATGCCGACATGTCAGTATGCCCAAGGAGCAAAGCTTTTTTGGGTGGGAAGATTACCAAAGCTTTTCATTTCAGTCCAACCCAGATATTCAGGGATGATATAAACAGCACACTGTTTTATCTATCTGTGATCGCCCGGGGAAGCGTGTTGTATTTTATGGGCAACCTGGTGGCAGGAGATATATTGTCCAGTGGTTTTTCTATCTGCTGTTGATTTATGATTGAAGGTCAGATATATTATGGCTCACCTGACAATGCTAACTACCTTTCACAAAATTATGGTCCTACTGAATGGATCAATGTCCCTGAGTACACACTTTCCATCAGAGCTTCGTAGGTAACAGTTACTGATGCAGGTTGGTTCTCAGCAATAGCATTAAACTTCAAGCTATAGACAGTGAGGACCCTTGGACCTTCTGATGTGTGGCTCAGCCCTTAAGATCTTTACAGGGAATACAAATAGTGATGCTAAATCAGACTGATCTTTCTCCTCTCCTTAAGCTTCTTTTCCTCTCTAGTGTCACATTCTGCTGGTGTAAAGAAGTTAAGGGTCTGTCAACAGATATTTATTCTTTGCTGAGTCAGGAACTCACTCTATAGCTGTGTGTTTTTCATCCCCTTTCCATCTAGCAGTGATTTGGGGCTCCAGTTAGGTGATGGATTCTGTTGAGAAACTGTTATATGACAAGGGGTTTAAGGGTAGAAATCCTTACACATCTGCATTACATTTTAAAGTACTCAGTTGATGACTACCCAGAAAATGAGATATATAAGTGTGAAATGAAGTGAAGTTGCTCAGTCATGTCTGACTCTTTGCAACCCCATGGACTAAACCCTACCAAGCTCCTCCTTCCAAGGGATTTTCCAGGCAATTTTCCAGGCAATAGTACTGGAGTGGGGTGCAATTTCCTTCTCCAGGGGATCTTCCCGACCCAGGGATCGAACCCGGGTCTCCCACATTGTAGACAGATGCTTTACCATCTGAGCCACCAGGGAAGTCCTAAATATAAGTGTGTGGCTTAACAACTCATATTTCTATAGTTCTTGACATTCTATGAAGTGCTCCCTCTTGCGGTCTCAAAGTGGTACAGTAGAAGTTGAGAGAATGTTTTCTAAAGCTAGAAAGGATTGGGTTTGATCCCTGCTGGTCATTGTAAATGATCGGCCTTGAGTGTCTCTCTGTGCTCCTGGGATAATGGTGGCAAAGCGCCACATGCAACATAGAGTAAACATTCAATAAATATTTGTTATTTTAATAGTTTATTAGCATTTTAGCTAGTGATTTTATTAATGTCTACCTTCTCTAAATGTTCTCTAATAATAATATTATCAGTGTGTGCCTCAGCTTTAGCATTATAACAAAGCAAAGAGTACTCTAAAGACCATCCCATCTATAGTTCTCCAAAAACACTAATATTGAAAGTGAAAGTCTTAGTGGCTCAGTCATGTACAACTCTTTGCGGCCCCATGAACTGTAGCCTGCCAGGCTTCTCTGTCTATGAAATTCGCCATACAAGAATACTGGAGTAGGTTGCCATTTCCTTCTCCAGGGGATCTTCCTGACCCAGGGATCGAATCCAGGTTTCCTTCATTGCAGGCAGATTCTTTTCCGTATAAGCCACAAGGAGATTTTAGCAAAAATACTTATCACTTTATATTATAATTTTGGTATTTTAGTGTTTATTCTAGAAATGGTTTCTCTGAACATGTTATCTGAAAAACTGTCACCTTGATAATTTCCAACTAAGAAGGCTATGTACTAAGATGATTAGGATAGAGTAGAGATTGAAGGCATGAGTTTAGGATGATACAGAACATGGAACAAAGCTATGCTTTAGCTCCTTTAATTACATATTATATGAATTTGGATCAGTTACCTTTCCTAGTAGAACAACAAATGAAAACAACAAATATAAGTAACAAAATTCACAGGAATTTTGTGACAATGGATTAAAAACATAGTGGGCTTCCCTTGTGGTTCAGCTGGTAAAGAATCTGCCTGTAATACAGGATACCCGGGTTCAATCCCTGGGTTGGGGATTAGCATCTGGCTCATACTTAGCACTTCTGAATGCAAACTGCTTTCCCAATAGAAGACTTGGCCTGAAAATATCCAAAATCTAGTACCCAGAGAGATAGACAAAATAGGAACAAGAAACACTGTTAGCAACAAGTAGGGATCTAAGAGAAGTAGTCACTGCTAATTTCTAGTCTAATTTCAAAGAGCTTCTATTCACCAAAGAGTATTATGGAGAAATACCATTTGGAAGATGTCTAGACAACTTCAGGCATAATACCATTTATGACCTCTTTGAAATATTTTTCATACATCAGTTCAGTTCAGTTCAGTCGCTCAGTCGTGTCCGACTCTTTGCGACCCCATGAATCGCAGCATGCCAGGCCTCCCTGTCCATCACCAACTCCCGGAGTTCACTCAGACTCATGTTCATCGAGTCCGTGATGCCATCCAGCCATCTCAACCTCTGTCGTCCCCTTCTCCTCCTGCCCTCAATCCTTCTCAGCATCGGAGTCTTTTCCAATGAGTCAACTCTTCGCATGAGGTGGCCAAAGTACTGGAGTTTCAGCTTTAGCATCATTCCTTCCAAAGAAATCCCAGGGCTGATCTCCTTCATAGCCTCCCTAATAGTGACACCCAGGGGGAAAGTGAGGCAGCACAGCTGAGTACTGCAGTCATCTGAGCTCCGTGGTCTTTGTTAACTGGAAAAAAAAAAAAAAAGTAAAAACTGAATTGTGGTAATTGACAGAAGTATTTCCAAAGAATATGTGGCGGGTTGGAGGGAGGGGGGGCTGAAAAGTGTTCTAGTTGAGGCTCTTTGGCTTAATCAAGTTTCAATGTTGAGATTGAGTAGTCCATATTTTGGGAGCTTCCCCAGTGACTCAGCAGTAAAGAATCCACCTGCAATGCAGGACATGCAGGATATGTGGGTTCAATCCCTGAGTGGGGAAAATCCCCTAGAGGAGGGCATGGCAACCCACTCCAGCGTTCTTGTTGGGAAAATCCCATGGACAGAGGAGCCCACAGGGTTACAGCCCACAGGGTCACAGCCCACAGGGTCACAAAGAGTCAGACATGAGTAAAGAGACTGAACACAAGCACAGGTTCATATTTTCAATTTACCAAGACTGAGTCCCTTGAGTACATAGACAATCTCTGGCTTAGCAGAGTATAACACTGGGCTCAAAGTCTTAAACATTGCTCTTGGTGAATGAATAAAGTTTTGAGATATTCAATAAAAGTTGCTTTCATTGTGTGCCTTGCATAAGATAGGAGCCCAAGAAATGGTTGGTTAGTTAATTAATTAATTGGGATACAGTTAGGGAGTAGGTGACTCATAAGCCTCAGTGACTCAGGCATAATTCTAATTTTTCTTCAATGTTTCGTAGCATTTCAAATACCTTTTACTTCTAATGAATGATTTTGAGATTCTTCCAAATACTCACTAGCCAAGAACAGTCAGCATATTTTCTACAACTTGGCTAAAAATATAATGGGTGGAGAGAAGAGGAGTCTAATTTTTTAAATGGAGTGTGAGAGGTTCACTGTGGGGAATCAGATTGCCTCAAGAGTTCTTAACTCTTTGTGATTGGTGTTAAAAAAAATTGATTTTGAAAATAAAGACATTTTTTGGTTCTCCTCTAGCCACTAGCCTCAGCAATATGCCTAATTCTCTCCTACTCACAGGCCCCTAAGGAAAGTTTCCTTACAATAGTAGACAACAATATGTTGACTCATTAATCCCCCTTTTTAGCTTTCAGTTTTTCTGAAGACTGGAGCTTTGTGGTATAGGCTAACTTTAAGACATGGTATTCTTTCAGTTATTAGAAATAATCATGAGCCTTTTGAGTAAATTTCATGCATCTGTGGGAATATGGATTATCATCTGTCTCATCAATGTTTTGAAAATGATTAAAGAAACACAACATAGGACTACATGGGACACTCCCTAAGAATTGACTGCCAAAGAAGTATATTTTTTTTTTATTCCAATCACTTGTAATCACAAAGCTATCTGGGTCTAGTTGTTTTCCATACAATAGATAGGCATAGTCTTCTAAGAGATTAATCCATTACTAAAGTCAGTCAAAACTTTGGATTGGTTTCTATTATTGGATTTTGATATATATTCTTGATTCAATTAGGTTTTTCCACCCTTATTCAGAAAATATTAGCCAACTTTTTAATACTAAAAAGTTATTTATGCTACATCATATGAAAGTGAAAGGGTTAGTTTCTCAGTCGTGTCTGACTCTGACTCCATGGACTGTAGCTGGCCAGGCTCTCCTGTTCATGGAATTCTCCAGGCAAGAATACTGGAGTGAGTAGCCATTCCCTTCTCCAGAGATCAAATTAGGGATCAAACCCAGATCTCCTGCACTGCAGGCAGATTCTTTACCATCTGAGCCACCAGGGAAGCCCTATGCTACATCATAAATGCCTTGATATATTTTAAGAGGTAGCAAAAACACAAAAGTGCTATGGTTGTTTCGTCACTGTAGAGTCCATAGCTGCACTATCCAAATTGGCTATTTAATTTTAATTTAGTTAAAACTGTTAAAGAGAAAAAACCACAGACTCTAAATAGTGTTACTTGGGCTAAAGCCCATGATATCAAACCTAGATATAATACTTAACCTAATTGCAGTTTTGAGCTTGTTGCTACCCAATTCATGAATAGTCTAATAAAGCCAGTTAGATCTTCACATTTTCTCAGCTGAATATTTTTTTACCAAAATTAAAAATTCAGTTTCTCAATCACAACAGTCATGCTGTAAGCACTCTATAATTGCACATGGCTAGTTTAATGAACAGCATATATATGGGGCATTCAATCATTGCTGAATTTTCTACTGGACAGTACTGGTCTAGAATGACCAACAAAGATGTCTCAATTACAAGAGACTTAATTGATGTCTGCAGGGTAAGCCACTTGGTGTTATACTCATCTCCATCAGCTCAGCAAGTTAGAAGGAAATGTGTTTATCCTGGATGACATATGAAGTCCTACATAGTCAATTACTTCAAGTTTCAGGATTCTGAAATTCCATGTCACTCTTTTTTTGCCTCCTGCTTCTACTCCCATTTCCCCAGTTAACTCTTCATTTCTTAAATGTTCTTTAAGAATGGCGGCATGCTGTCTGGTTGGGGGTAAGGAGAGAAAGGAAAAAGGATTAGAGGGCACACTGATGTATAAGCAATAAAACCCTGGTGTTCTGAGTTTAGAAGTTCTCACATTGTAAGAGGTTCTAAAGTTTCACTTTAGAAAAAGAAGCAGCCTTTAAAATGTTGATTTCTGCTTTTTCTGGCAAACCTTAACTTCCTGGTTCAAAGAAAAGACATGTATAAATGAGGCCCACAAGACTTCCTTGACATCAAATCGCTCTTACAGCACAACACTTTGATGACTTAAGTGTAAATGAACCAGAAACATATGGATTAAATTTCCCCCATGATAGTAAGAGGTTAGAAAAATTGAGGGTGAAGCATGCCTGGGAAAATGCTGGGCTCTCAGTGCTTAAAACTCAGAGCATGCCGTTTTGCTCCCAGCAAAATGTAAAGTGGAATCAGTCACCTGAGTTCTGTGTCTTATTCAAAGCTTCCGGGGAAAACTGGAAATGACATTTGGGATTCCCATTTAGCTGACAGATCTATAATCTAGGTTGAGAGAGTTCCCTGTGTACTTGGCACAATGGTGAGAAAAGGGGAGGGTGAGTGGAGCGGGGAGGGTGTTCCTTTCCCTGTACCAGTGAGTAGAGTCAGCTTTGATAAGATGGGGTTGCCTGGTCCATCAAGACCTCTTAGAAAAAGTGGCATTTTCTGAAAGACAAGCCCTTTTGTATCTGAAAACACCAACAGTCTAGCCTGCCTTTTTGGAGCCACTGAAAGATTTGAAGTGGATCAGATTTGAATCAAATCATCAGGCAGCCCTGAGGAGGGTGGATACAAAGGAGGAAAGATGTAAGTCAAGGCAAATAAGTCAGTGAGTGTAGGTAGGAGGTGGGAGGGCCAGAATTCAGGGGTAAATGTAAATACTTAGGGAAAATGTTAGAGCTTTATGATCCATTTGGTACAGAAGATAAAGTGAGGCAGTGAGATAAGAATTAAGTCATCTGTTCAAAGTCATAACTTTTTTCACTTCGAGGTCTTTTTCACCCCAAAGTTTCTGACTTACATAAATCAGGTAACCTGGATAGTCATTCATTTATTCAATCATTGATAAATATTTACTGAGTATATATTGTGAGCAAGACATTGTATTAGGTATTTGAAACAATGATGCTGAGGTTGGGGAGAGTTACTGCTGTAGCAGGGAAAATAGGTCACTAGTATCTTATGACATTGTTCTCCAAAATCATTCCTGAAGACAGACTAGATAGAGAAAACTAAATCACTCCTAATCCAACTAGACTCTTTCAAAACCTTTGTTGTCTTACTTTGGCTTGAAGATTTTGAAATAAGCTTGAGTTGAGGAAGAGCTATCTCTTTTCTCTAAATCAGTTTGTCTGTGATGAGCCATTGGCCAGTGTCACTTGGCAGGTAGCAATATGCTGCATTAAAGGAAATTGCCACTATTAATACTTGTAGGCCCTTATAAATCACTACCAACATGCAGAATCTTAGATCAAAATACATGTGGTCAGGCCATTGCCCCAAAGAAGCAACTGATTCTTTCAAAAGGGCTATATGTCACCTTGTTTTGTGAATAGACGTTATAGCCTTTCTGTTCATGGCTGGCCTTGGCCAAGAAAGAAAAATCCCTGTTATTCTTTTAATTCAAGATCATATGGTTTGATGAGTTCTCACATGATGAATTCTTGTTTAACATAAGGGCTGGAGGGATGAAAGGGAGAAATGGCAGAATCACCTCCCAGAAATTATTACACTGACCCATGTTTTCACTCAGTGAAAAACGCATAAAGCTGAGATTTAAACTGAAGTCTATCTATCTCCCCAATCAATATTCTCTTCACACTACCATGAGTTGAAGGTAAGTCAACCTAATTAATCAAGTTAATCATCTCTCTCTTCCAAATTTCCTCTACCAATAGGTGCCAAAGAGAGAGAGGATAGGGGAAAAGTTAGTCCATGAGTCAAGTATTTAAAGAATAGATCTTTATAGTCTAGTATAGAATTTCTAACACAGATTAAGTTTAAATGTAAAAGACATGATGGCCTTCTCTATTGGCTAAGAAACTCATGATGATTTGGGAATGCATATATACATCATCTGGTAGCTCATGAGGTGAAGAATCCGCCTGCAATGCAGGAGACCTTGGTCGATTCCTGGGGCGGAAAGATCCCCAGGAGAAAGCAATGGCAATCCACTTCAGTTTTTTACCTGAAAAATCCCATGCACAGAGGAGACACGTGGGCTACAGTCCATGTGGTCACAAAGAGTCATGACTGAGCAACTAAGCATGAAGCACATCCATCATCAACTGGAGCTTGCCATGTTTGCTATGTTTTGTGAAAGGTTATAGCTTTTGTGTTATTGTCAGAATGAGTCTGAGTCTAGGTTTTTCCAGTTCCCTGCTGTGTCAGTCAGTTCAATTCAGTTGCTCAGTCGTGTCCGACTCTGCGACCCCATGGACTGCAGCACACCAGGCTTCCCTGTCCATCNGTCCAACTCTCACATCCATACATGACCACAGGAAAAACCATAGCCTTGACTAGACGGACCTTAGTCTGCAAAGTAATGTCTCTGCTTTTGAATATACTACCTAGGTTGGTCATAACTTTTCTTCCAAGGAGTAAGCGTCTTCTAATTTCATGGCTGCAGTCACCATCTGCAGTGATTTTCGAGCCCCCAAAAATAAAGTCTGATACTGTTTCCACTGTTTCCCCATCTATTTCCCATGAAGTGATGGGACTGGATGCCATGATCTTCATTTTCTGAATGTTAAAAAAAAAAAAGAGAGAGACTATTAAATGAATAACTGAAAGAGACCTCAGGATCACTTTAAATAGAGGTTTCTGAAAACAGGAAAATAGGTTTCTTTTCCACAGAAACTATAGACACTGGCCAATGAGGAAGCAGGAGATAAGACTCTGACTTCTGATAACTTAATTAACATAGGATTATTTTGATTAAATATCTTCTATTTTTTCCAAAGAAAAGTCAAATCATTCAGTTACCTCTGGGCTTATTCATGTGGATATTATTTAATCTTAAAGATTAAGTTTGGGCTTCTCAGGTGGCAATAGTGGGAAGGAATCTGCCTGCCAATGCAAGAGATGCAAGAGAACTGGTTTGATCCATGGGGTGGGAAGATCCCCTGGAGAAGGAAATGTCCACCTGGCATGCATATTATAAAATAAGTACCATTATCAAATGCCTTTTTAGGCTCTTTGTATGCTTCAGTAATTTATTTTCTTCTATCTTCACATGGCTTATGTCTATACCAGTGATGGCAAATACTGACCCAAGTACTATCAGTCTATACTATGCCCATGCAGACATCATTAATCAATTATAGCCTTGCCTGTAGAGTGAAATTAACACTGCAGGTGTAGCTTCTTTGATGATAACCTCAGGCTTAACTCCTACCTGATTCTGTAGACTCGTCCTAATGTCAGCATTTGCCAACATGGCCACCCAACATTTGCCAGTTTTCTATGGCTTCAGATAACTCTATTTACAGCTTTTCCTGGGTATGGAGCAGATTAACGTTTGCATGAAGTCATTAGTCTTGGTCAGTTTCCAGTTCAATTATTTTACTTTCCAATCTGTTATTCCTCATCTATCTGGGGTGGATATCTCTCTCTCTCTCTTTTTTTTTCCCTTTCAAGACTAACTTACAGCATTCCGGAGGTCAATTAAAATTCATGACCAAACATCTAGAGCTCAGACTTATTCCCCAGATTGTATAATTTTTTTTGTAGAGCAGAAATCTAATGCTGTATAGTCGAAACTCTCATTTAGCCCAAGCACTAAACAATGTTTCTATTCAGAAATGAATCAAGTGAAAAAAGATAAATTGACCAACCAGAAAATGCATTCAATGGATAATCAAGAGATCTACCTGTGTTAGAGATATCTAATCAGACAGAATTTCAGTCATTTCTGACCAGGTTCTCCTTGATTATACACACAAACACTCAATATTTATCTGTCTGCATGTTTCACTGAAATTTGCAAACCAACACATCCAATGTAGGGTTCTGCATCTTTCCTCTAATCATTTAATTACCCTTTAGTTTCTGTCATACACTGATTCAATAAATATTTCTTGAACATCCACATGTGTTAGGAACTATACAAAATGCTCTTAATATGTCAAGGGATAAATGGATCTAGTTCTTGCTGTCATGAAGTTTATGGTGTAATAGAATGAACAGAAATAGAATAAGCAATTACACAAATGATTTGTCACTAAATATAGAAGATGAGAGCCATGCATACTTCTGTCTTGTTCTCACTAAATCCCTCAAGATTTCCTTGTCTACATCTCTTTTGATTCCTAATCTTTCTATGCATTCCTAGTTCCACTGCCAAAGTTCACTCTTATCATCTCTCTTCTGTACCAAAATAATAACCTTATTTTATTTCCCTCAAATGCAGTTCTCATATATCCATCACCAAAATGTTCTAAAATGCAAAATCAGCTTCAAAACCTCTGAATATTCCTAAGGTATAATTTTCAAGGTCCTTCACCTAGTCTACAAAACCCTCCAAGACTGTCTATTATGCTCACTTCCACACCTATCACTCTTTACCTACACTCTCTTCTGTACCACTCACTCTGTACCTATCTTTCTTGTGCTCACAACAATGAACGTTTTCCATATTTTGAAAATATGGGAAATATTTTTACATTTATTTCTAAAGATACTTCCATATTTCCACACATTTTACATGCCACTATGATTCTTCTCATGGCATGCCCTTTACCTAGAATGATTTCTTTCTCTGCTTGGCTTTCCTAACTTTGAACTATCCTCAAATACTAAAGATTCAGTTCTGAGATCTCCAACCCTCCAAGGATGAATCAGCAATTTTGTTGTACTTTCCAAACATCTGGATATGTCTCAAACATTGTACTCACTTCTTTGTACTATCACTGTCTGCTTATAAGCTTTACACCATGGCACGTTAGGATTCTTCAGGGAAAGGATTCTATTTTCATCATCTTTGGGAACTCAGAGCCTATTTTAGAGTTTGACACACAGCAAGCACCCTAAAAATATTTTTAATGTATGGATGAATGAATGGCCTACAAACAAGACATCCACATTTGGGGGATAAAGTATTTGTTGGTCAAAATCCTACCCATTTATTTTTCACAACATCTGCCTGTCACTCCCAGAGAAGGCAATAGCAACCCACTCTAGTACTCTCGCCTGGAAAATCCCATGGACAGAGGGGCCTGGTAGGTTGCAGTCCATGGGGTCCCTGAATCAGACACAACTGAACGACTTCACTTTCACTTTTCACTTCATGCATTGGAGAAGGAAATGGCAACCCACTCCAGTGTTCTTGCCTGGAGAATCCCAGGGACAGGGGAGCCTGGTGGGCTGCCGTCTCTGGAATCGTACAGAGTCGGACACGACTGACGCAACTTAGCAGCAGCAGCAGCAGCCTGTCTGTCCTGCAAAGCCATTTGACTTACTCACATACATAATAAATCAAGACTTGATGGCTAGACTGCATCTAATCCAATTAATAGTAGATATGCAGGCAGGGCAGCTTTTTGGTTAATGCAAACACTTTGCCTGGCTAAATAATTCCGGTTGATGTTTTGTTCTTTCTTTTTTTTAAGAATGCACTTTAACAGCTGTTTTAAGTCACCATTCAAAGCTCCAGGCTATCCACATGTTACAGTGATTGACTTGATCCATCCCCACACACTGCTTTAGGTCAAAATTCCATTGTGGTATGAATCCCTTCACCAACTCAAACAAGCTGCCCTCCACTCCTGAGTTGGTCTGTGGATCTATTTTTTCATTCAAGCATGTACTATTTTGTATATGGTAAAGTAAGGAGGTCAGAGATAGCTGTTATAGTCTGCTTTATTCCAGGTTTTTAACATGTACTATTTCCAGTTTTGAAATTGCTCAATCATGTCTGAGTCTTTGCAACCCTATGGATAGTCTATGAAATTCTCCAGGCCAGAACACTGGAGTGAGTAGTCTTTCCCTTCTCCAAGGGATCTTCCTGACCTAGGAATAGAACCGGGGTCTCCTGCATTGTAGGCAGATTCTTCACCAACTGACCTATCAGGGAAGCCAATTTCACCAACAACACAAGAAAGTAAGTTCACATAAATCATTTTAAGGATAATGAAACTGAGATTTAGTCATATGAGATAGTTTTCTTAGGAATCTACAGCTGGTGGTGGTGATGCTAGGAGAGCGTAACAGGCAGGAAGGCCAGGGGTCTCCAAATGGAGGAAATATCCTGCAAGTGTCAGACATTTTTATCTCTCTTAAGTGGCAGGAGGAAACAAACTAACGATATTTTTTCTTTCTCTATACAAATTTAAAAGGAGTTTTCTCTTAAAATATTGTGTTGCAATAATGACACCTGGTTTCACCTGAATTTAACTATTCTCAAACCTTAAGTTAACCAATGCATTTTTCTTATGGAAATGTTTGTCTTAAGCTATGTTAATGTACTATGCATTTACCCCAAACTCTGTCTTCAAGTCAGTTTTGCCCAATGGCTCAGAACCTACTTGACAAACCAGTATGTTATACTCAGATATTGTTAACCTAATCTATGTAAACAAAACTATTTTTATGGTAATCTGTCCTTCTACAAGATTCAGGTTAATCATTTTATGGTCCAGGATGAATCGTCTAGTGCCAAGATTATCCCAAAATGCAGCTTATGGGTGAGGGGCCTGGTGCCATTCTGAGTTTTAAGACTTTCCTTTCCTTCATTAACAGACTGTTAGTGGCTATATATCATCCAGCTGAAGACTAGTGGGGGATACTCTTTCTGTCCCCTTCTGATGCCTATGTCAGAAGCTTTCTCTATCTCCTTTATACTTTAATAAAACTTTATTACACAAAAACTCTGAGCGATCAAGCCTCGTCTCTGGCTCCGGATTGAATTCTTCTACTCTGGAGGCCAAGAATCCCAGCGTCTTTTCATTCAGCAACAACCTTTCACTAGGACTTGGAGCACAAATACATCTGACTGCAAAGTTCCCCATCTTTGCAAGTTTCATTGTTTGCATGTAGTTTACTTTCCTCTTTATAATGCACGGATATGCAGTAGAGGTATTGGGACCAAGTAATGAGACTGAGCTACTATGAGCCAGATTATTGGATTACAAAGGGAAATTTTATAGTTGTGGAAGGAGGGAAGAGATCATGAAGATTAATCTGAGAAATGAAAGAGACTAACATCAAGGGAGCAACCATTAAGTGCAGGAGATGATATATATTTAGTATTTATTTTATACATTGAGTCTTTGTGAAATTCAGATGTGTTGTTATCTCCATTTTGTAGATAAGGAAATGAACAAAAGGCATTAAGTATCTTGCCTGAAAGCAAACAGATAATAAGAAATTTGGATTTGTACCCAAGTTACTATGACCCCAAATTCTGTTTTTCATCACTCCAGACTCCCAGTAAACACACTATACAAATAGCCATGAACATTGTGGTTGATAAAATGTCCACAAAAAAGCATGGTAGTTTTCGCTCATCTCTGCTCCTGAGAGCCACTGTATGGCCCACCTACTTGCCTTCAGGTCTCTCCACCTAATTATGCCTTTTGATGACTGAGCTTAAAAGATGCTTGTTCCTTAGAAGAAAAGCCATGACAAACCTAGACAGCATATTAAAAAGCAGAAACATCACTTTGCTGACAAAGGTCCATATAGTCAAAGCTATGGTTTTCCCAGTAGTCATGCATGGAAGTGAGAGTTGGGCCATAAAGACGGTTGAGCACCACAGAATTGATGCTTTCAACCTGTGGTGCTGGAGAAGACTCTTGAGAGTTCCCTGGACAGCAAGGAGATCAAACCCGTCAACCCCAAAGGAAATCAACCTTGACTATTGGTTGGAAGGATTGTTGCTGAAGCTCCAACATTTTGGCCACCTGATACAAAGAGCTGACTCATTAGAAAAGCCCCTGATACTGGCAAAGATTGAGAGGAGGAGGAGAAAGGGGCAACAGAAGATAGCATGGTTGGATGGCATCACTGACTCAAAGGACATGAGTTTGAGCAAATTCCAGGAGATAGTGGAGGACAACGAAGCCTGGCTTGCTACAGTCCATGGAGTTGCAAGGAGTCAGACATGACTGATCAACTGAACAACAACAAATGATTGAGCTCCTAGGCCAATAGGTCACCATTTGGGAGACAAAGTTAAAAAGCTGGCTACAGAAGTTAATAGAATGTTCATTCACATTTAACTTTGCAATATAAATATATATTTCTTTTAATTTATACATTTTTCCCCCAGTAGACATAAAAATAACTGAAGTGATTGGAAACCAATCTATTTTCTGAAAGAGAACAGCAGTTGCCATTTCTCTTTTTTCTTTCTTTTGTTCAATTTTAGTTAGCACTGTGCTCAGAATTTCTCATAGATTATCTAATTAAATCATAAAAGGAGCATATGTTCTATAACATTTATTTACCCACTTTATAAGAGAGAGAACTGAGCCTTAGCAAGATTAATATACATAGACACATAGCTGATAATTCAGAGGCTTTGTCAAAGGAAAAATTATGTAAGACTAGCCCCATTAAGTACAAGCAAAAAAACAGACATTAATCCATCAACTACTTGTTAAATACATATTCTTTTATCAGGATAATATCTCACATATGAAAGAGATCAGAGGCATAGATTGAGGAAAATCTACAGTAATTGATGGAAAATATCATTTGATGCAGCAGAATAAATGGATTGTTACAACCCAATTTTAACAAAACATTTCAGTCAATAAGTTCTTTATAGCTATTAGGACTTCCCAAGTTGGTGAGGCAAGGATATCTACCCCAGAGAAAATCAAATTAGATTTAATGTTAAAGCATTTTGTAAAATGTTGAGCCCAAATACAAATTTAGAAAATTATTATTTGATTTATATGTGAGCTACAATTGACTTGAGATGTTGAACTTTCCTTTTTTGAAATATTATTTCATAAAAAGTTACTAAACATTTGGGAAAGAATACAAATTATAGTTGATATAAAGTAGCATATTAAGTAATTGATTCCAGTAGGAATTTATGAAGAGTTTGGCAGGGAGCAGAGAGCAAAATTATCTAATGAACTCTGATTTTATTTTATATGCCAAGAAAATCATTGAATATATACATTTATTTACATATATTTTCATTTCTCTATTATACATAAATCTGTCATCTATTGATACTTTCATGATACTATGGTCGCTGTCTAACTGCTAATAACAGAGAGAAGTTTCATATTTGTATTTAATACTTTTGTTATTGTTGGCAAAATTTGTCAGCAGAATTTTATAAATTATGACCTTAAATGCAATTTCCTTTTGAGTAGTAACAGGTTTATCATCTTTTTTCAATCCAAGTAATATGATACCCAATGCAGGTAGGGAAGATGTAGAAACAAGAAGGGTTCTAAAGAGAGTCAAAGCTAGATCGAGAGAAATGTCAGATACTATGGTCCTAATCAGAGACTTTCTTTAGTGTCAATTTGCAATTGCTGAGACTTTCTTTTCTTCACACTTCCCCAAGGTTTATTGAGATATATTGACATGTAACATTAAGTATAGAGAAACAGATCAGGGTGGCAGAGTAGGAGGACACAAAAATTACTTCCTCCCATGAACATATCTAAAAGATACATAAACATGGAAAAATCCCACTGGAAACTAACTGGAGACTGGCAGGAAGACTCCTATACAACCAAGGCTGTAAGAAAGATCCATGGGAAATCTGGTAGGAAGGGAAGATAACTGATCATGTCAGGACCTGTACCACTGGGAGATGGACTCAGAAGGGGAGGGGGTTTACAAAGGTAGAGACCCCCTCTGGGGAGTAAGCAATTTGAGCGGCACATTGGGTCCCAGCCCTGGGATCTGATTTCCTCTTGGTTGGATGGAGGGCCACTGGGATTAACATAACGGCTGTGGGAAGTTTGGAATCTACTCATCAGGAGCATGCACATGCTTGCTTACTCCTACAACAGGCCAGAGATGGTGAACTGACATAGCACAGGAAGCTGGCTGATCTTCTGTGACTCTCCTAGCATGTGCCCCAGCCTGAGCCAAGTGACTGCTCATGGTCTACTTGCTTCACAGTGCAGCTCTGCATTTGGGCAGGGCTGCGACAGTCTGGGGAGAGCTCAGCCATGTGGCACAAAAGTGACTGAGACTGAGAGCAACCTCTGACCAGGGCAGGGGCAGTCATTATGGCATTTACACAAGCAGTGCATCAGAAGCAGTCTAGGTCTCTAACTATGACTGAACCATCATAGTCCATGAGAAGACCTATGCCAAGTACCAGGACTGGCCTTTTCTTCTCTGTGGCTTAGCTGTACACCAGAGCAAGTGTATCAGTAGACGAAGGGAGAACTCAGCTTGAGGGGAAAGAGGCAGCTCAGACCCAAAGCAATGTTTGATCAAGACAGTGCAACCTCTGTGGGTGCTTACTCAGACAGTAGTTTAGGCAACTGACTGCAGCCAGAAGTAATTTGGTCATTGACTGTAGCCCTGGCCCATGCCCACACCCATGCCTAGCACCCATACCAGCCTCTCCTGGGCTAGCACTGCTCTGCTCTGGGGCAAGAATGCTAGTGCAACCTGATAAAAGCTATGGCCCTTCTTCCCAGAAATACACAAACATAAGTTCATAATCAACAAAACTGCACACAGTTAGGGGTTCACTGATAATCTGAGGTTAGGTATCCCTCCTGTAGGTTATATGGTCTCTAAGACAACTAAAGTTGGTTGTCTTTTTAAATTATTGTTGGTGTGATCCCTCTGATACAATGGTAATCACCTTGTACTAGAGACTCCTAGAAGGGAAAACATATGAAGACTCTCTGAAACTCCTGGTCTGGATCATCCTCTTTTACATTCTGATAATACAGTGTTTTTATTCTAGTCAGTATGCATTTCCTTCTGCTCTGTACAAGTATGCCTCTCCATGAGAATGGATGTCCCTTGGTGGAATGGAAATATCTAATACAAGTGACTAGAACAACTTTGACCACTACCACTACCATTAACTGAATACCAATTANTTTATTCTAGTCAGTATGCATTTCCTTCTGCTCTGTACAAGTATGCCTCCCCATGAGAATGGATGTCCCTTGGTGGAATGGAAATATCTAATACAAGTGACTAGAACAACTTTGACCACTACCACTACCATTAACTGAATACCAATTATAGCTTGGCAACCATCACTGTATCCCAGACATTATTTGAATTCATTTAATTTTCTCAACAAGCTAATGGTGTTGTTGTTTAGTTGCTAAGTCCGACTCTTTGCAGGCCCATGGACTACATCCTGGCAGGCTTCTTAGTTGACGGGACCTCCCAGGCAATAATACTGGAGTGGGTTACTATTTCCTTCTCCAGGGGATCTTCCAAAGCTAATGGGAAGAAAGCCAGCATGGACACAACCCTCAGAACTTCTACTCAAGCAACTTGGGACCTAATCTCAACATGATAAGGCAGTTACAGCCATTGACCTGAAAAGAAGCCCCCGTTCATGCATGGATCTAGTCCTTGTCCCTTCATCTCTGGCATTCTACCATATTCTACCAAGGTAATAACTATCTGCACACCCTTGGGAAAGATATAACTTGTGTTCATATCATAACNGGACATGGAACAAAAGACTGGTTCCAAACTGGGTAAGAGGTATATCAAGACTGCATATGGTCACCCTGCTTATTTAACTTATATAAAAAGTACATCATGTGAAATGCCAGGCTGGATGAAGCACAAGCTGGAATCAAGATTGCCAGGAGAAATATTAATAACCCCAGATACACAGATGATAGCACCCTTATGGCAGTTAATGAAGAGGAACTAAAGAGCATCTTGATGAAAGTGAAAGAGGAAAGTGAAAAAGCTGGCTTAAAACTCAACATTCGAAAAATTAAGATCATGGCATCTGGTCCCATCACTTCATGGCAAATAGATGGGGAAACAACAGAAACAGACTTTACATTCTTGGGCTCCAAGTCACTGCAGATGGTGACTGTAGCCATGAAATTAAAAGACCCTTGCTGTTTGGAAGAAAAGCTGTAACTAACCTAGACAGTTAATTAAAAAGCAGGGACATTACTTTGCTGACAAAGGTCCATATAGTCAAAGCTATGGTTTTTCCAGTAGTCAGGTATGGATGTGAAAGTTGGACCATAAAGAAGGCTGAGCACAAAGAATTGATGCTTTTAAACTGTGGTGTTGGAGAAGACTCTTGAGAGTCCTTCGGACTGCAAGGAGATTAAGCCAGTCTATCCTAGAGGAGATCAGACCTGAATACTCATTGGAAGGACTGACTGAAGCTGAAGCTCCCAAACTCTGGCCACATGATGCAAAGAACTGACTCATTAGAAAAGACCTTGATGCTGGGAAAAATTGAAGACAGGAGGAGATGGGGATGATAGAGAATGAGATGGTTGGATGGCATCACCAGCTAAATGGACATGAGTTTGAGTAAGCTCTGGGAGTTGGTGATAGACAGAGTAGCCTGGTGTGCTGCAGTCCATGGGGTCACAGGGAGTCACACATGACTGAGTGACTGAACTGAACTGATAATATCTTAGAAACTTGACATTTACCCAATGTTATTTGAATTTTCACAAATGTTATGAAAAATTAGTCTTAATTTTTTTAAGGAGCTTGCCTTCTATGTTTTATAGAGAACCCCACATACTGCTATCAGAAAAGTGGTCGGGTTGGAATTTCATGGAATATGGATGAATTGTACATCAGTACAAGCCCAGAAACTTGGAAAATATAGCCCCGATGAAAGATAGCAGTGTTTCTTTTCAACTGTAAAATCGACTCACAGAAACAAAAGCTAGGAGAAAAGTAACACTGTCCTTTCCATCCAGTTGTTCCACTGTCACTAAAAATAACAGAAGTGATTATGCAGTTTTCTTTTCTCCATAATGAAAGGCCTAAGTGCATCTGGTAATTGCGTATGACTGAAGATAATTTAACTGAAAATAAACTGTGGCTTTGCTTTTTGAAAATGCAGGCATCTTGACTTTCTCATATGTGTCTTATGTTTTATTAGAGCTTGTCACTAAGATTAGAGGAAGTTCCCTAACATTTAAGATTTGTGTCCGTGGAACTCCATGGAATTACACTGTTACCATAAGTCAAAAAGCCAGGAACAATTTGATGATATCTGTTGAGCTTTTTCACTTCTTATTACTCAAAAGCAATTCATCATAATTACCATCACCATTATCTTAATGATCATCACAATTTCACTAATATATATGTTAGAGAATCTACAAAGCAATTCCATTTATAATATTTCACTTGATTCTTTAAAAAAACAAGAGGTGGATAACAGGTATTCCTTAATTGCTTATGTAAAAAAAAAGTTCAGAGAAATTAACTGACACCAGAGCTTGAACTTAAGTATCTAAACACAATATTTTTCAATATTTTGGGTAGTTAAGTGCCTACCCAAAGACTTAATTAATTTAAAAAATACACTGAGTATACACACCTCTAAGACATATTAGGAATGTAGCCTTGAGGAACAGAATTTTATTATTAATACAGTAAGAACATTTTAGATTAAATAAGGGAAATGTCAAGGTTAAGAAGGTAGAATAAAGCTATATTAGGAATTTTCTCTCTCAGAATAAAGGGATTTTTTAATTTGGATTTTATATTTTTTAAAGGGATTAAAGATAATAACCACAAAACAAAAGCTGTTTAAAATAGCCAAATAAATCATCAGAAGAAGCAGCTGGTAATAAGAATAGTAAAATTAAATTACAAATCAAAAAGTGGTTGCCAAGGGCAGATACAGAAGTTTCGGTACAGCAGGCTGAATACTGTGGCTCTTTAGTTGCCCCCAAACACTAGAAGTAGTACTGAATAAAAAATTGGGGAAGATGCAATTCTAAAAATTTACACTATAAATAACCTCCAGATTGGAAAGAAGCAGGATAATGGGGAACTACGGAGCAGGCAGTTCTATCCAAGTTCTTTTTTGAATTGAGTTGTTGGGTTTTTTATTGTTGAGTTTTAGGAGTTCTTTATATATTCTGGATATTAATCTTTTAATAGATCAATAATTTGCAAATATTTTCATTCTGTTGATAGTGTCCACTGTGTTCTTCATAATTTTTTCATAGAAATTGTATTCTATAATACATAATGCCACAGACTCTGAAATTAAGCTTACTGAGTTAGAATATTAGCTCAACTACTTATTGACCATCTGATCTTGGACAAGCAATTCAAACATTCAAATTTAGCTTCTTCTTATATCAAAATGGAATAATAATAGTGTCTGGCATAAGGCTAGGAATTATATGAATGTAACACTTATATAAAGAAATAACCCAATATAAAATACTTAGCCTATTTCCCAGAATATGATTAATAAATGAGAGCCTAAACTGAAATAAAATTGACCATTTATTCTTCATTCTGTTGAACTTCTGGAGTAGAGAAAATGGGAGTATAGAAGTAATATGGAATATTACTATATCTAATAGGGAGAGCGAAAGTGTTAGTCACTTGGTTGTATCCAACTCTTTAAGACACCATTGGTTGTAGCCTGCCAGGGTCCTCTGACCATGGGATTCTCCAGGCAAGAATACTGGAGTGGGTTGCCATTCCCTTCTCCAGGGGATCTTCCTGACCCAGGGATTAAACTCAATTCTCCTGACTACAGGCAGATTCTCTAGCATCTGAGCTACTAGGGAAAATACCTACTGGAGAAAAGACCTTAAATATACTCAATATAAGCCTGCCATATAAAACCTGGGAAATATAAGGATGATCAGAAGGGGAAGATTACAGAATTACAGGGCAAAATCATGGGAGAGCCAGTTAGAGGACCAGGGTATATTAATTCATGTTGGAAAGAGGGACTATAATATGTTTAATATACTTTTATACCATGAGTTATGTTTAATATATTTTTATATCATGAGTAACCAGCCCAAATGTCTATAACTATTGAACAGTAACTGTTGAATAAATGGTTGTAGAAAGAAAAATTTTAAAGAAAGTTTAGAATATTAACATAATACAAATTAGATGCAAAAACCAGAGACAGTGAAGTCAGCCCTGAAATAACTGAAGCCCTATCATTGGCCTGATATCTAAACTTTTGTTTGTACTATCCTGGATAAAGAAGGAAAGAATCAGATCTACCTGGATTTTCTTTATTTAAGAAAGTTATTTCATCCTAGAGACCATAACTGGCTCTTGTTCTCAAGCCAGTTATTCAGGAACAATGGACCACAGCAAAACACATTTTGAGAAGAATCAACCAAATTCACAGATGACAAAAAAGTGCTGAAGAAAGTAAGGCTGTCAAGCTTCTGTTCTCCCAAACATGTCTTCAGAAGGCCCCATGTTTTACCAATCACCCAGTTTAGATCCAAAAGATAATGAAAGCTAGACTCAAGTATAAACTTAAGAATATTTCAACCATGAGAAAACAAATAGATACTTGACCCTAAACATCTAGTAATTGATTTTGAAACAGAGCAATGCAGTAAAAGATATATTCCAAATCGGGAAAGGAGAATGTCAAGGCTGTATATTGCCACCCTGCTTATTTGACTTATATGCAGAGTACTCACATGAAATGCCAGTCTGGATGAAACACAAGCTGGAATCAAGATTTGCAGGAGAAATATCAGTAACCTCAGACATGCAGATGACATCACTCTTTTGACATAAAATGAAGAGGAACTGAAGAGCCTCTGATGAAAGTGAAAGAAGAGGGTGAAAAAGCTGGCTTAAAACTCAACATTCAAAAACAAAGATCATGGCATCCGGTCCCCTCACTTCATGGCAAATAGATGGGGAAACAATGGAAATAGTGATGGATATTATTTTATTGGGCTCCAAAATCACTGTAGTTGATGACTGCCACTGTAAAATTAAAAGACCCTTGCTCCTTGGAAGAAAAGCTGTGACAAATCTAGACAGCATGTTAAAAAGAAGAGCCATTACTTTGCTGACAAAGGTCCATATAGTCAAAGCTATCATTTCTCCAGTAGTCATGTATGGATGTGAGAATTGGGCCATAAAGAAGGTTGAGCACTGAAGAACTGATGCTTCTGAACTGTGGTGTTGGAGAAGACTCTTGAGAGTCCTTTAAACTGCAAAGAGATCAAATCAGTCAATCTTAAAGGATATCAGTCCTGAATATTTATCAGAAGGACTGATGCTGAAGCTGAAGCTCCAATACTTTGGCCACCTGATATGAAATACTGACTCATTTGAAAAGACCCTGATGCTGGGAAAGATTGAGGGCAGGTGGATAAGCGGATGACAGAGGATGAGATGGTTGGATAAGATGGTCGAATCAGGCATCACTGACTCGATGGACACGAGTTTGAGCAAACTCTGGGAGTTGGTGATGGACAGGGTAGCCTGGTGTGCTGCACTCCATGGGGTAGCAAAGAGTCGGGCACAACTGAGTGACTGAACCAAACTGAAGTGAAATAAAGTAGTACCTTTAGAATGGGTGAATAAAGATCTCCAAAAATACGGTTCTTAAATAAGCAATAATGACACTCACAAAAGTGATCAAAAGTAAGTTTTCCAGCACTCTGGAAATTAACAATATGATGAGTGTTATTTCAAGAAAATGACAGAATTATAGTAAGAACAGCAAGTTTTATGGAGCTTTTACTTTCCCTGTTTCAACCCTAGCTCCTCAGCTCCATAATAGTCTTGAAAACCAACATTGCTATATCAGTAGCTATGAAAAGTAGTCCCAGAGGAGCCATTGGTAGTCATAGAACTCCTAAAAAGACATATCCAGGAAATTATCATTGTTTTACTTACTCTGACAACTCCTGAAAGGCGGCACTCTCAGAGTTTGTTTTTTATTTTACCTAATTCAGAGCTTACTCTGTGTTAACAGACCTATCTCAAGGATGTTTGTCCAAAAATAATCAGTGGTAATTGCTTAGCAGTTCAGCTGTCTGTGTTGGTAGCACCAATTGTGACTAACAATTGACTGACAAATTATAGAGAAAAATGCAGATGGATATCTCCAAAGAGCACTTTGAAAAGCCCTGATGTATTCCTGGGAGTTCAGAAGCTCACATGCCCAGAAAAGACTATAGAAGGTCTAATCTATCACCTATAAAGTTTTTTTTTTTTTTTTTAAATTAAATTTATTTATTTATTTATTTTTTAATTTGACTTTACAATACTCTATTGGGTTTGCCATACATCAACATGAATCCACCACAGGTGCACACAAGCTCCCAATCCCGAATCCCCCTCCCACCTCCCACCCCACAACGTCTCTCTGGATCATCCCCGTACACCAGCCCCAAGCATCCTGCATCCTGTATCAAACATAGACTGGTGATTCGTTTCTTACATAATAGTATATATGCTTCAGTGCCATTCTCCCAGATCATCCCGCCCTCTCCTACTCCCTCTGAGGCCAAAAGTCCATTCTCTATGTCTGTGTCCTTTTGTTGTCTCACATACA
>SJYV01012775.1:23817-43248 GCA_006410875.1 Neotragus pygmaeus | reverse complement strand
CAGTATGGTACTGGCACAAAGACAGAAATATAGATCAGTGGAACAAAATAGAAAGCCCAGAGATAAATCCACACACCTATGGGCACCTTATCTTCGACAAAGGAGGCAAGAATATACAATGGAGTAAAGACAATCTCTTTAATAAGTGGTGCTGGGAAAACTGGTCAACCACTTGTAAAAAAATGAAACTAGATCACTTTCTAACACCACACACAAAAATAAACTCAAAATGGATTAAAGACCTAAATGTAAGACCAGAAACTATAAAACCTCTAAAGTTTGACTGAAGTTTTTGTATAAGCAAATCATGAAACCTAAAACAGAGTTATAAATTTCCTGCCAGATCCTTAAAAGGCATGTCCTATCACATACAAAGCCCCTCGGTCAAGGCTGGGATACTTGTCAATTTCATGTATTAAGGAAATCTGTTTAATAATTAGCTGACTATTGATCTAACCAAAAAGAACTATCAGTAACCATACATGAAAAAGCATATTAAGTTTACAGAATTAGACCAGAAAAGTCACTAAACAAATAAACAGCAGCAGCAATAAAACAAAAAACAGAGCAAAAAGGATCAGGAAGAAGAGGAAATTTTTTCCAGAGTTGCCACATTATAGAACTTAAAATATTTAGTTTCAAAAAAAAAAAGTGTAAAACATGCAAAGAAATGGGGAAATGTGGCCCATGTATAAAGGGAAAAATGCCGTCAATGGAAATTATCTCTGGAAATGTCCAGACATTAGACATAAAGATTTTTAAGTCAGGTACTTTAAATATATTCAAAGAATCAAAGAAAATCATGTCTAATGCATTAAAGGATAAGGTGTAAGAATCATATGTAACCAAATAGACTATTATTAAAGAGATAGAAATTATTTTTTAAAAAGAATCAAACAGAAATATTGGAATTGGCTTTTCCTGTGGGAGCCACCAGGTTGAGAGGAGCCTGGCCTTCTTCTCTCCCTTCCATGTGCTGGTCCACTGATATCAGAGTACTCCAAAAGGGGGAGTCAACTGGCAAAAATGTCACTTTGCCTGCTGTGTTCAAGGCTCCCATTCGACTAGATACTGTTAACTTTGTTCACACCAACTTGCACAAAAACAACAGACAGCCCTATGCTGTCAGTGAATTAGGAAATCATCAAACCAGTGCTGAACCTTGGGGTACCAGCAGAGCTGTGGCTCTAATTCCCAGGGTTCGAGGTGGCGGGACTCACCATTCTGGCCAGGGTGATTTTGGAAATATGTGTCATGGGGGCCGCATGTTTGCACCAACCGAGACCTGGTGACGTTGGCACCGCAGAGTGAATACAACCAGAAGTGATACGCCATCTGCTCTGCACTGGCTACTTCAGCCTTATCAGTGCTGGTCATGTCTCAAGGTCATCATATAGAGGAAGTTCCTGAACTTGCTTTGGTGGTTGAAGATAAAGTTGAAGGCTACAATAAGACCAAGGAGGCTGTTTTGCTTCTGAAGAAACTTAAGGCCTGGAATGATATAAAAATGTCTACACCTCTCAGAGAATGAGAGCTGGCAAAGGGAAAATGAGAAACTGTCACCACATCCAGCGAAGGGGACCCTGCATCATCTATAATGAGGACAATGGTATCATCAAGGCCTTCAGAAACATCCCTGGAATTACTCTGCTTGTCGTAAGCAAGCTGAACATTTTGAAACTTGCTCCTAGGGGTCATGTGGGACGTTTCTGCATTTGGACTGAAGGTGCTTTCTGAAAGTTAGATGAGCTGTATGGCACGTGGTGTAAAGTAGCCTCCCTCAAGAGCAACTACAACCTCCCCATGCACAAGATTCTCAATACAGACCTCAGCAGAATCTTGAAAAGCCCAGAAATCCAAAGAGCACTCTGAGCACCACGCAAGAAGATTCATGGCAGAGTCCTGAAGAAGAATCCCCTGGAAAACCTGAGAATCATGCTGAAGCTTAACCCATACGCAAAGACCCTATCCCGGAACACCATTCTTCAACAGGCCAGGAACCACAAAATCCACATGGATAAGGCAGCAGCAGCGGAGGGAGCCAAATAAGATGAGAAGGGGGTTCGGGGCAAGAAGCCTGTGGTGGGAAACAAAGAAAAGAAGGCTGTTGGTGATAAGAAGCTGAAGAAGCCTGTGGTGGGAAAAAGGGCTTCAGGGACCAAGAAACCAGCAGCTGAAAAGAAGCTCACAGAAAAGAAACCCACCTCAGAGGAAAAGAAGGCTGCTGCATAGACTTAAATTTGTTTATTCCATAAACGCCAAATCATCCTGGACAGCTAATTTTGAATGAAGACCTGAACAAAGAGGCAATGTGAAACACACACACACACAAAGGAAAGAAATATTGAAATTGAAAAGTTATTAATTAAAATTAAAAATTAATTAGAGAAATACAAATCAAAAATACAATGAGGCACCACCTCACACTATCATCAAAAATTCTACAAATAGCAAATGCTGGAGAGGAGGTGGAAAAAAAGGGACCCTCCCACACTACCAGGGGGAATGTAAATTGGTGAAGCCACTGTGGAGAGCAGTATGAAGGTTCCTTTAAAAAACCAAATAAAAAGTCATCATATGACTCTGCAATCCTACTCTGGGGTATATATTCAGAGAAAACTCTATTTTGAAAGGATACAGGCACTCCAGTGTTCCTAGCAGCACTATTTACAACAGTCAAGACATGCAAGCAACCTAAAGGTCCATTGACAGATGAATGGATAAGGAAGATACAGTATACATACACAACGGAATACAACTCAGCCATAAAAAGGAAATTAAATAAAGCCATTTGCAGCAACATGGATGGACTTAGAGATTATCATACAATGTGAAGTAAGTCAGAAAGAGAAAGACAAATACCATAGGATATCACTTACATGTGGAAACTAAAATATGACACAAATGAGCTCATTTATGAAATAAAAACAGACTCACAGACATAGAGAAAAAATAAAAACTTATGGTCATCAAAGGGTGGGGGAGAGATAAATTAGGAGTTTGGGATTAGCAGATACAAACTACCATATATAAAAAGGATAAACAACAAGTTCCTACTATATAGCATAAGGGACTATATTTGGCATCCTATAATAAACCATAAGTGAAAAGAATATGTATATATGTATAGATGAATCACTTTGTTTTCTTAAGAAATGAACATGTTGTAAATTAAACCAATACAATATTGTAAAGTAATTAACCTCCAATTAAAATAAATAAATTTATATAATAAAAAAGAAAAAAGCATACTTCAATAAAAATATATTCCTAACCTAAAAAAATTTTTTTTAATAAAAATTCATTAATGGAGACCAACAGCAGACTTCAGTGAGCAGACAAAAGAACCAGTGAATTAAGTCAATAGAGCTTATCCAGTATGAGTAATAGAAAAAAAAATCACCAATAAAGAATAATTAACAGAGCTTCAGAGACTGGGATACCATCAAGCATNTTCATTAATGGAGACCAACAGCAGACTTCAGTGAGCAGACAAAAGAACCAGTGAATTAAGTCAATAGAGCTTATCCAGTATGAGTAATAGAAAAAAAAATCACCAATAAAGAATAATTAACAGAGCTTCAGAGACTGGGATACCATCAAGCATACCAAGAAACATGTAGTAAGAGTCCCAGAGGACAGGAAAGAATAAAGGCATAAAGAATATGTTTTTGAAAAAAATGGCCCCAAATTTGATGACAAACATTATTCTGAACATTCAAGAAGCTCAATTAATTCCAAACACAGTAAATTAAAAGAGATGCAAACCCAGATACATCATAGTCAAGCTGTTAAGAGACAAAACAAAAAGAATCTTGAAATCAGCAAGGGAAAAGCAACTTATCATGAGTAAGAGATCTTCAACATTAACAACTGATATCTCATCAGAAATCATGAAGGATAGAAAGCAGGAAGATGACATATTTGATATACTTTGTCAACCAAAAATTCAATATTAAATAAAACTGCTGCTGCTGCTGCTAAGTCGCTTCAGTCGTGTCTGAGTCTGTGCGACCCCATAGATGGCAGCCAACCAGGCTCCGTCATCTCTGGCATTCTCCAGGCAAGAACACTGGAGTGGGTTGCCATTTCCTTCTCCAATGCATGAAAGTGNGCTGCTTCACTGTCAGCTCAATGCTTCTCCTCTGTCCCACACAATTGCCTAGATGTGGGGATCGAACCCCTGATTCAGTTCCCCCACCTACCGAGGGCAGGTCCAGTCCTACTAACTCCCCTGCTTTTCCCCCTATTGCCTTCATCCTACTGAGTTTTGTCTGTTTCTATATATTCTTTCCTGGTGGGCAGGTACTCCTGCCCACTCTCAGCTGGTGTTCTGCAAGGTCTTCTGTGTCTGAAGGTGTATTTCTGATGTATCCATGGAGAGAGGTGTGCTCCACATTCACCTACTCCTCCACCATCTTGTCCTCTGCCATTTCGTTTTAATGCTGATTTTTCTGAGGGACAGAAAGGCAGGCATTGAATTTTATTCACTGTTGCAACCTCCATAGCCTAGTTAGCTCTTAAATTAAGTCTAGGAGTTAGGATGAAATTTCTTTGAATTGCAGTCACATACTCAGAAATTTTAGTTACTGGAAAATTATTACTCAAAGCATCAACAATGCAAAAATGTTTCACAACAGGAAAAGCACACCCTGTGCAGCAAAATTTATTGATGACATGATGCTAAACAAGCAAAGCAGCAGAAATAAACATTATCAGGCACAACACATGAAAATTGTGGCCAGATCAAGGTAACCTTGACATTCTGAGAACTGTATGCCCTTNCAGAAATCCCAGGGCTGATCTCCTTAATCTGTACCTAATAAGTACAAAGGCCAACCCTGGTGGCTCAGACGGTAAAGCGTCTGCCTGCAATGCAGGAGACCCGGGTTTGATTCCTGGGTGGGGAAGATCCCCTGAAGAGGGAAATGGCACTCTTGCCTGGAAAATCCCATGGAGGGAGGAGCCTGATAGGCTACAGTCCATGGGGTTGCAAAGAGTCGGACATGATAAGTACAAATATGAAAGAAAGATATACCCGGAAAGATCTTTACAGTCTAAGAGATCAAGGAAAGTGAAAGTGCAAGTTGCTCAGTCATGTCTGACTCTTTGCAGCCCCATGGGTTATATAGTCCATGGAATTCTCCAGGCCAGAATATTGGAGTGGTTAGCCTTTCCCTTCTCCAGGACATCTTCCCAACCCAGGAATCAAAATCATGTCTCCCACATTACAGGCAGATTCTTTACCAGCTGAGCCACAAGGGAAGCCCAAGAATATTGGAGTGGGTAGCCTATCCCTTCTCCAGTGGATCTTCCTGACCCAGAAATTGAACCAGGGTTTCCTTCATTGCAGGAGGATTCTTTACCAACTGAGCTATCAGGGAATCAACCCTAAGAGATCAAGGACAACCCAACAAAGATAACAGTGAAATGGGGAAAGGACACGAAGGCTAGAAAGAGGAAATCATATATGATGAGTAAAATAATCAAATCAGTGAAAACTAAAGTTGCTTTTAGGTAAACGTTTCCATAGGACCTTTTACCTTTTTCTGCTAATCATCACAATTTAGAGTTCACTAGTTATTTAGTCTGAGTTATAGAGGTACTTTGTTGTTGAGGAATTCTCCAGGCTTCCTCTGGAGATTCCCCGAAGGCTTGCCTGGACCAGCTCCTGATTTGAATCTTACCTTTTAACAGAAGGATAAATTTGTACTTAAAATGTACTGTGGTTTGGATTATTCCAAAGCACCTAAATATTTTGGAAAAGAGCATCTGCTCTTCACAAAAGTTGTTTTCCTTCATCCTGTGAGAAAAGCTGTGGCAGAATATAGATAAACCAGACGAGCCAGGCCTGGTGAAAAAGTGGGTGACTGCTGCTATATTTTAAATAGATAACCAACAAGTTCCTACTGGATAGTGCAGGGAACTCTGCTTAATATTATGGGGCAGCCTGAATGGGAGGGGAGTCTAGAAGGAGAATGGAGACGTGTATATGTATGGCTGAGCTCCTTTGCTGTCCATCAGAAACTATAACATCGTTAATTGGCTATACTTCAATATAAAATAAAATGTTTAAAAAAAAACCAGAACATAAAGATAAGAGATGGCTCTTGCCCAACCCTCAAGGAGTTTATAAACTAGTAGTAGGAAAAAATAAACATTATTGAGCCACTATTTAGAATAATCCTGAGCAAGCTGCCTAATTTCTCTAAGCATTATTTTCCTCATCTATAAAATGAGAATAAATCCTTATGGGATCCGTGAAAGGATTAAATGAAAATGTACATAAAAGTACTCATTAGAGTGACACAAAGTTGACAATTAATAAAGTTAGATATTCTTCTTTTATTTAAAAAAAAAGTGAGTGACTGGAGCCAACAGGGGGCACTTCTAGTCCCTTAAGACTCCTAAAATGATGCTGATGAAGATGCCAAACCCTCTTCCCCCACCCCAAATAAGAGACCTATAACACACCAGAGAGATCAGGACAGTGTTCCATGCTTGCTGTGAAGAGATCTATTTTCACTCTAGAAAGTGAAATGAAGTGAAAGTCATTCAGTCATGTCCGACTCTTTGTGACCCCATGGACTATGCAGTCCATGGAATTCTCCAGGCCAGGATACTGGAGTGGGTAGCTGTTCCCTTCTTCAGGGGATCTTCCCATCCCAGGGACTGAACCCAGGTGTCCCACATTGAGGGCAGATTCTTTACCAGCTAAGCCGCAAGGGAAGCCTAGTACTTCTTTATTAATATTTAGCCAGTATTTCAGGTAGTGCCTTGAACAAAACAAACAAAACACACCAATAATTAATGAAGGCAATAACGAAAACCTAATGTCCAGAAAGTTATTTTATGGAAAGGAGGACTTTAAGGCACCTATCAATTCATCTGGTACAATCTTGACTACTAACAGATTGTTCCCTAGAGTAAATTTCTAATTATTCTAACCAGGCTACTTTAAGTGACTCAGGTGAAGAGGGGTTTTACAACTTCCACTGGGGGAGAGTTTTCCGCGGTCTGATACACATCACTGTTTCAAATTGGTTGGTTTGATACGAGAATTTCCTTTTAAATTTTGTTTTGCCATTTTCCACCAAGAACCTGCTATATGGAAAAGAATTAGGTTACCACATGCTGGTTCCCTATTCTGTTTATTTCAGTGTGAATCTCTGTTCTCAGAAAGTTTCAATCAGATTTCTGGGCATCACAGTCTGCTGCATCAGTTCTATCCAGCCCCAGGAACTGCAGCTGAAATTCCCTGGGGAGAAATTCACAGTTGTTATCAGGAAGGATTTTGACCAGCATCTGGAGGCATCCTTCTGGTTGATCCATCCACTTGTACCCCTCCTCCAGCTCTGAAGGTAGATCTATTTAGGTATCCTCCCTTCTTATACACAGAAACTAACACATCATTAACCGCTCACTGTACTCTAAATAATAGTGTGATCAAGTTTTTCAGTTTTAAAACACAGTGTAAATATAAATTGCAACACTTTTTAGTAAACTTTTATATATAGTACTCCTTAACTAAGGAAGGCATCTGTCGTATTGCTTACTGACTCTCCAACCCAAATATTGTTGCAGGAATCGTGTCTTTAATTTCTTTGTATCCCAAATTTTTATATCTCACAAAATTCAGTTTTGAGTCTGACATGTAGCATGCACTAAAAGATTTAGTTTTTAAAAACATAGCTAAAGGAATGATTATCTGGACTTTTTCAAGATTGCTGTGATAAGCCTCAAGTTATATATGTAAAAGTATAGTTGAAGAGTGTCACCTTAATAAAACAGCCACCATGTTCCTGTCTTCATAATTAAGTTTATATACATACATATATTTAATTACATTTGCATTTATACCACAGCCTCTCCAATGAGTTGTCATGTTATATTTGAAAATGCTAGAGTCAAACAGTCTTTGGTTTGACTCTTCACTATCTGCTATCTGTCTGAAGTTGGGTAGGTCATATAATCTCTGAGCTTCTGTTTCTTTGTCTTCAAAGTGAGTATATTCAAATAATTATCTCAAGGCCTTTTCTTGCATATTAAATGGTATCTTTAGTTTTTTGAAGGTCCTTAGTCTGGTGTGTGGCCTGTAGTTTTCAACCTCAATCAGTTTGGACCTTTTAGCACAAGGAACAGAAAGGACAACCATGAGTGAATTAAACAGCAAGGAAAATTTATCTCACATTATAGGGAGTCTACATTAGGGCCATGTCTTAGCTTAGGCTACCATAACAAAGTATCACAGGCTGAGAAATAAATGTCTGTTGCCTAAACCACCCAAAGTTCTAGAGGCTAGAAGTCCAACATCAAGGTGCCAGAAGATTCCGTTTCTGCTAAGGACTCTCTTCTTTGCATCCTCACTTGACAGAGAGAAAGATCTCTAGTGACTTTTTGTGTTTTAAGGACACTAACCCATGCTGAAGTCCCCACCGTCATGACCTAATCTAAAATTAATTACTTCCCAAAGGTTCTACCTTCTAAAATCACCACTTTGAGAGTTAGGACATCAATATATGAATTTGGGGGATACACATCTATTCAGTTCCTGAGATCTAGATTCAAGGTTGGTAAATTCAATGATGCAACAATGCTGATCATTGGGCTTTGGAATTTTCTGTTCCACTATCCTCAGTGTAATCACAACCTCTCTGCTAAATGTTTCAGGTTGGTTGCTACATAGGTTCCTTAAAGACATGGTCATATCCATCAAGTAGGAGAGTAATTTCTTTTTGTGTATCTCTTCATATTAGAAAGGCATATTTTTTCTTTAGAACTCATTGGTTAATATTGGGTTCTATTGTATACTCCAGTAGCAAGGAATCCAGTAAAAGCAAATTCATGTTATATTCAATCTAAAGGATCAGGATCTGCCAGACAGGATGAAACTGGGCAAAGTCTATTGAGAAGAAAGGCTAGTGTGGTGTCAATTCCTTTTTCCCTCCGTATTGGATCCATGGCATGTTCTAAATATCAGTTGCTTGTTTGTAGTAGATTCTTGGTGGTAGCTATAATGATTATCTGTTTTATTCTATACATTTGGGGAAAGGTAGGGGAAATGAAGCCAATGGTTCAGGAAACACAGTCAACCTGAATTATAAACTAATCTCAAATGTGTAATCCAGACAAGAGCTCTGGAAGTGTACATTTGAATTATTTATGTGCCAACCCATCTTCCTAGCTGTGTAACACTGGGAGCAGGCAAGTCCTTCAATCTCCCTGATCCTCACTTTTCCTATCTATGCCAGCAATCAAATAAAGCCCTAGTCTTTATTCTGAGCTCACAAAGCAGATAATATTAACATATTTTAATGTAGGCATCTAAAATAACCCACATGTTATAGGCCTGCTGTCACTGAGGATTCAGATGAAAGTGATCTGTTTAAAGGCTTTTGCTACTTCGCTCCCTTTTGCAGCCATTCTGAAAATCAAAGGCACTATTGAAACATGACTCTTGAGCACCCAAATCCTGTCCCTCGCTCCACTCTTGTTGTTTTTTCCTGTGATCCTGACAAATTTGTCTCTTCAGTTGGCAAAACTGATTCTGCTTATTTGATAAGGTGTCACAAGAAACCCTATGGACAAGTCACTGGGCCTGTCACATAGTTGGCATTCAATCAGTGAATGGGCAGTATCTTTAAAGCTTTTTGTTTGTTTGGGTTTTGGTTTTTTGTTGATAAGAAAGACAAGGACGCCAGGTGTAAGTGAGGATACAGAGAAACTAGAACTCTCATACACTGCTGAGAATGAAAAATTGTACAATTACTTTGGAAAATAGTTTGAAAGTTTCTTAGANGAAGAGGATGACAGAGGATGAGATGGTTGGATGGCATCGCCGACACAATTGACGTGGGTTTGGGTGGACTCTGGGAGTTGGTGATGGACAAGGAGGCCTGGTGTGTTGCGGTTCCTGGGGTTGCAAAGAGTTGGACACAATTGAGTGGCTGAACTGAACTGAACAATTATCAAACCATCGTTTATATTCCTGAAACTAATAATGTCAATTACACCTCAATTTTAAAAAGAGTGAAATCCTCTGGCTTCTAACCCATGTGGTTTTTCTTAACTAGCACAGCCCTATTCCTACTCCAGAAAGAGCAAATTGCTGGCCCATCACAACCTCACCCTCCTCCCAGGCTCATGATAAATATTTCTCATCAATCAAGATTCTGTTTAGGGAAAAGCTCTAGTTTCCTTTCTGAACAGCTCAGAAACACCTGCTCTTATCTGTTCAGAGGTGACATAGGTAATGAAATGGTTGTCATGTTTTGTATTAAACTAAGATGACTACACAGTCTAAAGCCAGGTTAACTTTTTTGCCCTTTTCACTTTTCGCTTTGTTTAGATAGCAGAACAGATTGGTCAGCATCATTTGTGCTGATTTTACTCTTTACCACTCTTACCAGGCTGGAGTTTTGCTGGAATCTATGATGCAACAGGGAAAAGTTTAGCTCTTAAACAGTATTTCATATATCCTGAAGGGAAACTTGAAAATGGGTAGGGAAGAGGGGAGGCAGCATCTTCTAAAATTATTTACCCTTAAGGAGAACAAAATATTTTAAAGAATCATATTGTAACCCTGAGATTTTGACTTTTCTTTGAGCATACTGTGAAATACCAACTGTTCGCACATTGCATGCATCTCTCTGCCTGAATAGTACCTCAACTAGCATCTCCATTGACAAATGAATATTTCTGAATGCATTTCATTTAAAAATAAATAGCTGATAAAGTCTTATCAGAAGAAAGAAGACAATAAAAGAAGAAAGACAATTTAAAAAAGGCGGGTAGAAAGAGAATAGGGAATAGAGAGAGACGAAACAGATTTTATTCTGGGAACTGAGTCAGCTTTGTTTATCCCAGTAGTTGGAAAGACGAGGATCAAAGTGAAAGCACTTTATATCCTGTACATAAACATTTATCATGGTTATAGCTGTTATTTACTAACCTCTCTCTTTATCAAAATCAGGAGAATTGGGGGCAATGGTTCTTCCATAAAAGCCAGAAGGTAGGCTAGGATGGCACTGTCCCCACTACCAAGATGAAGAAGCACAGGCTTAGAGATGTTACCACACTCTTAGCCAGTAGGGAACTAGGAGTGAGAATATAGGTTTTCTGAGTGCAAGTTCATGGCTCTCTCCACTATATATTCATAGTTCTTTTTTATTATTATTATTTTTAGGCATCTGGTACTTTAATTTTTTTTTTTTTTTACTTTACAATATTGTATCAGTTTTGCCATACATCAACATGAATCCACCATGGGTGTACACGTATTCATAGTTCTTAAGAATTACCTGAATCTCATTTTAAAATACAGATTCCTAGACACCATACCAAATCTTCTAAGTTGGCATGTCCTAGAGTAGGAGGTGCTGGAGAAGACTCTTGAGAGTTCCTTGCACTGTAAGGAGTTCAAACCAGACAATCCTAAAGGAAATCCATCCTGAATATTCATTGGAAGGACTGATGCTGAACTCAAATACTTTGGCCACCTAGAGAGAAGAGCTGACCCATTGGAAAAGACCCTGATGCTGGGAAAGACTGAAGGCAAAAGTAGAAGAGGGAAGCAGAGGATGAGATGGTTAGGCAGCATCATCAACTCAGTGGACATGAATCTGAGCAAATTCCAGGAGATAGTGAAGGACAGAGGAGCCTGGCATGCTACAGTCCATGAAGTCTCAGAGTCAGACATGACTTAGCAACTGAATAACAACAACCAGGTGGGATTCATATATCTGGCTTTTTATCTAGTTCTCCAAATCATAATTATCCTGGTTTAGGAAACAGAGCTGAAGAATTTTTGCTAGAGACTTAATTACAGCTTCAAGTGGTTTACCTCATTCTACTTCTAACAGGATGGATGACCATACTTAATTCCTCACCCCTTTCTGGATCTGTGCTTCTTCATCTGTAAATTGTGTAAGTTAAACAAAATATTTTATTGAGGACTCTTCACCAGTCCTGGAACCAAAATTTTCTGAAAGTAAATCAAGAACAAATTCCTGATTTTATTTAATGTGCTCTAATAAAACATGATATGTCATGAGGTTTGGGGGAATACTCCAAAATGACTTCTTTCCAATACAGGCTCTTTTATTGTGTCCAACCAAAATGACCCTTTCTTTTTTGAACATACCAAATTCTTCCTTGCTCCATGAACTTTGAACTATTTGATCTCTCACCCACATATTGTGCTCAGGATTTTTGCGTGAATGGCTCCTTCTTATCATTAAACTTTCAAATTCATAATCACCTGCTGCTGCTGCTAAGTCTCTTCAGTTGTGTCCGACTCTGTGCAACCCCAGAGACGGAGGCCTACCAGGCTCCCCTGTCCCTGGGATTCTCTAGGCAAGAATACTGGAATGGGTTGCTATTGTCTTCTCCAATGCATGAAAGTGAAAAGTGAAAGTGAAGTCGCTCAGTAGTGTCCGACTCTTAGCGACCTCATGGACTGCAGCCTACCAGGCTCCTCCATCCATAGGATTTTCCAGGCAAGNTCTTCTCCAATGCATGAAAGTGAAAAGTGAAAGTGAAGTCGCTCAGTAGTGTCCGACTCTTAGCGACCTCATGGACTGCAGCCTACCAGGCTCCTCCATCCATAGGATTTTCCAGGCAAGAGTACTAGAGTGGGGTGCCATTGCCTTCTCCAAATAACCACCCAATCAACAACAATTTCTCTGATCACAAGTAGCCCTCTTTCAATGATTTCTGAATGATTGCCTTTTATTTTTTTACAAAGAATTTACTTCTATGAAAAATTACATTTAATTTTATGTGTCTTTTTAAAAGGCCTATTTAAAATTAGACTCCATGAGGACAAACCCTTTTGTCTTTTTTCAACAGTCTCACCATCTGGAAAAGCCTGGCACATAGCAGGTGTTCATTAAATATTTGTTAAGTCAATATGACTAAGTATAATCTTCTTTACATTTATTTTACTGTTAATTAGTACATTACTCATTCTGAATGGCCCTTTTCAAGTCACTGATTCTTATCTTTTGGTCCTTGGTTTCTTACTGATGTTTAAACTGGAAGGCCTGGGTAACACATATGGATTTCCTTTGCTTTTGTACAACTAGCAATCCCCTGGAATCCTCTGGAGAAATTTCTATACTCAGGCAGTGTGAAAGCAAGGGTTCATGGAGGATTGCTCAGGGCACTCCAGGGTCAGGCTGCAAAGCAGCAAACATTTATTCTGCCCACATTTTCTTTTTATGAACCCAGTCAATGACCCGAATTTAACCAACGAGAGAGAAAAAAGATCTTCCAATATGCTAGAAAGCCGAACTGTGATTGGTGACCACCGGACCAATCTAGCTACACACTTTGTAGCCCAGAGTACTACATTCTAAGCAGCAGTATCTCCATTTGCTGTATGCACCAAACTTCTCTAAACTTTTCTCTTTTCAGAAATGTACTGAAATACTTTGTTCTGGTAATGGTTTGTTCCTTTTGGGGAATTTTATATACAATCTCAGTGGGATAAATTTTTTAAGAGAGATAGAAGCAAACGTCTGGTGTGTTCTCTCANCACCAAACTTCTCTAAACTTTTCTCTTTTCAGAAATGTACTGAAATACTTTGTTCTGGTAATGGTTTGTTCCTTTTGGGGAATTTTATATACAATCTCAGTGGGATAAATTTTTTAAGAGAGATAGAAGCAAATGTCTGGTGTGTTCTCTCATCTGAAGTTGGGAGAAGATCTCTGTTTTCAGTCTGTGTGAGCCCTACCCCACAGTAAGAATTGCTCAATAGTTGTGTTTCATTCTCTTGCCTCTAAAATTTTGGCTTTCTTCATCTCTTTAGCATTAATTTCTTGTCACTTATTAGCCCCTTTTCCTTTTCTGATTCTGTTGTCCTTCCTCATCTGACCACCTCCAAATTCTTCTTAGTTTATTAATGAGAGCAGTTGCTGCCCTGCCTCCCCGGGACTATTACTCATAACTCTACTTTCTGGATCATTGTCCTGGGGATTATTTTCCTGTAATCAAAATGACCCACAGCATTTCTTCTCTAAAGAAGAAATGTGCAACTCTATACACAGGTAAGAAAAAAGGGATATGTGAAGATTCTGGAACTAGATCATAGAGAGCCACATGTGTTTGTATGTGTGGTGGTGGTGATTTAGTCGATAAGCTGTGTCTGACTCTTGTGACTCCATGCACTATCACCTGCCAGACTCCTCTGTCCATGGGATTTCCCAGGCAAGAATACTGGAGTGGGTTGCCATTTCCTTCTCCAGAGCATATTCCCCACCCAGGGATCGAACTCACGTCTCCTGCATTGCAAGTGGTCTCCTGCATTGAAGGCAGAGTCTTCATCATGGAATCACCAGGGAAGCCCACGTGTATGTGTATACACACCAAAAAGGAAGCAACAGATAGAAAGAGGGGCTATAGGGAGAGAGGTCTCAATTCCTGAACACTGTTCTCTAGTTCTAGTTAGAACAGAACCAAAAAGAAATATGCCAGAATGTGATATTAGGAACTTAGACTGTAAAAGGAAATTATACATTATGGAAAAGTATATGTTAGACATATACCCATTTTATCATTTAATCCTAAAGCCTTGTAAGATGTACGTCATCGAACTAAACATAAGAAAATTAAGACTCAAATAATTGATCTAACTTTCTAAGCCATGCAGATGTATACTTCCAAGTTTCTTGCTTCAGTGCCTGTGGATGGCCTCTTCAGTACACTTCAACATGTTACCTAGAGTCTGAAGTCTGACATTTTAGACCGGTATTGAAATGTGGAAAGAATACAGAAGATCTGCAGCCAGAGAAGCCTGGGAGCAGACCCAGCTTCGGAACACTGTGTGACTTTCAGTTTCTTCACCTATAAACCTGTGAGAATAGTCATCACTCCATAGGCTGGGGGTGGGGATTAAATAAAATATAGAATGACTACCATAATGCCAAGATCAGATAGTCAGTCAGTAAATGTTAGCTACTATTATCATTTTCATCCAAATGTATATTTTTTGGCTTAATGAATGGGAACATTGTGGTCAAAGTTCTGCTCTAGTTGACTAAAGGACTAAATTTGGGATATGCGGTGTATCTCTTAAGTACTAAACAAATTCTAATGCTGCTTTCTGCTAAACGGGCCCTTCAGTTAATGCCTTGACAAATAAAAGAGTTACCTGTCATGGTTATTAACATTGAGCTCCAAGAGTAATTTTTTTCTTTTTTTACTTTATTTTACTTTACAATACTCTATTGGCTTTGCCATACATCGACATGAGTCCACCACAGGTGTACACGAGCTCCCAATCCTGACAAGAGTAATTTTTTGAAAACGATTATTTTCTGTAGACTCATCCTTGGAAGCAATTTGAGATAGCTCTTCTCCTCTCCAGAAAAATGCAGATGTCAATCTTTTTAGGAACATAAATACATGGTAAGTGAACTCAAGTATATCCATTGATCCAGCAATGTGAGCCTCGATTCACAATAGACATGAAGTGACTTAAAATTGGATTGGTGAGGCCTGTTTGCTGAGTGAACATCAAGCCCTATAGCTTGACCATTTCTCCTAAAACTTTTCTTCACAGGGTCAGAAGAATGGAAACACCAGCCACCATACCCCACACTGTAATTTCCTAATAACCCAAGGGACACAAGTCCAGCCTGCTTACCCCCACCCCATGTATCTTCTAACAACTCATGCATGCTTTGGGTAGAGAGAATAAAAACCCTACTGAAACCCTGTCTCCCTTTTCACAAAGTAGAGTTCTCCATCTGGTTTCCAGAATTCTGGTCTAAAATTCTGAGGTTCAACCTAAACATTAAAAAGTTAATCCTGTCATATTTCAGCGCTGAGAAAATTTTAAGTAAAAATAATAGTACTAGAGTGACTTAATCAACATCAGCTTATCAAGTTAGCAGAGTATAGAAATGTGGGTATTGAATTGGGAATTACTGTTTTCTCCAGATACATGGCCAGTAGTGGGATTGCTGAATCCCATAGTAGTTCTATTTTTCTTTTTGAAGTACTGTCCTCCATAGTGGCTGTAAGAATTTACATTCCCACCAACAGTGTAAGAGAGTTCCCTTTTCTCCACAACATCTCCAGCATCTATTGTTTGCAAAAATTTTTGATGATGGCCATTGAGATATTTTTTTGAGTCTAACCAGCCATTCTATTTTTTACATTTTTATTGAAGTATAGTTGATTTACAATGTTGTGTTACTTTCTTCTGTAAAGCAAAGTGAATCGATTTTACATATACATATATTAACTCTTTTTAGATTCTTTACAAAACAAAAAACAGTTACAGTTGCAGAAAATAATCTTACGGTTACCAAGGGGAAAGGTGTTGAGAGATAAATTAGGAGACTGAAACTAACATGTACACACTACTGTATATAAAATAGATACTAACAACAACTTACTATATAGCATAGGGAAGTCTATTCTGTAAGTAGCCACTCAAAGCAATGCACATCTTCTCTAGGCTTTAACTTCCTCATTTGTTAAGAGGACATTAATGATTACTACCCTATAACATTGTTTGTTAATGTATAATTGACATATAACATCACTATATTTGTTTTGGGGCTTCCCAAGTGGCTCAGTGGTAAAGGATCATCCTACCAATGCAAGAGACATAGACTTGATCTCTGGGTCAGGGAGATCCCCTGGAGAAGAAAATGGCAACCCACTCCAGTATTCTTGCCTAGAAAATCCTATAGACAGAGGAGCAGAGCAAGCTTTAGTCCATGGGGTCACAAAGAGTTGGACACAACTTAACAGCTAAACAACAAAAACAAATGAGAGTTTCAGGGTACAGCACTGTCACATTTTTATATACTGTGAAATAATCACCATCGGTCTAGTTATACATTCATCACCATGCACAGTTAAAATTTGTCTAATGAGAACTTTTAAGATCTACTTTGTTAGCAACAGGGATACAACACAGTGTTATTAACTATAGTCACTATGTTACTCATTTTATATCCTCATGGCTTATTTTATAACTGAACTTTGTGTATTTTAACCACCTTCACCTATTTCAATTCCCAGCCGCCACCATCTCCTGACTCTGATAACCATCAATCTGTTCTCTGTAACTATGAACTTAGTTTTTATTTGCTTTTTAAATTCCCCATATAAGTGCAACCATACAGGCTTTGTTTTTCTCGTCATAATATCTCAAGGTTCACTAAGTATAAAAGCCTCAAGATCCATTAACATTATTGCAAATGGCAGGTTTTCCTTCTTTATGGCTGAATAATATTTCACTATATGTTGGGCTTCCTTGGTGGCTCAAATAGAAAAGAATCTGTCTGCAATGCAGGAGACCTGGGTTAGGTCCCTGGATCAGGAAGATTCCCTGGAGGAAGGAATGGATACCCACTGCATCATTCTTGCCTGGATAATTCCATGGAGAGAAGAGCTTAGCAGGGTACAGTCCACGGGATCACAAAGAATCAGACGTGAATGAGCGACTAAGACTCAAATGTACATCATTTTCTTATCCACACACCAATGGACATGTAAGTTGCCTCTGTGTATTGGCCTTTGCAAATAATGCTGCAATAAACATAGGCATGCATGTGTCTTCTTGGGGCTCCCCAGGTAGCTTAGTGGTAAAGAATCTGCCTTCCAAGCAGAAGATGCAGATTTGAACCCTGGGNAAGATCCATTAACATTATTGCAAATGGCAGGTTTTCCTTCTTTATGGCTGAATAATATTTCACTATATGTTGGGCTTCCTTGGTGGCTCAAATAGAAAAGAATCTGTCTGCAATGCAGGAGACCTGGGTTAGGTCCCTGGGTCAGGAAGATTCCCTGGAGAAAGACATGGCAACCAACTCCAGTATTCTTACCTGGGAAATCCTATGAACAGCGGAGCCTGGCGGGCTATGGTTCATAGGGTTTCAGAGTCAGACATGCTGTAGCAACTAAACAACGTTTCATAGGGTTTCAGAGTCAGACATGTTGTAGCAACTAAACAACAACGTCTTCAGTTACTGCTTATTTCCTTTGGATAAATATCCAGATGTGAAATTGTTGATTCTATGTCTGCATTTATCCATTTGTTCTATAAATACTTTTCTCAACACCTTCTATATTCCAGTCACTGTGCTGAGTTCAATTCTCTGTGCACAGAGTGCTAGGTGAGAGGTGGAGGTGGGGCTAGGCTGAGGTGTGTGTGATTTGTTCCACTGATATCTACGCTCCTAGCAAAGTTTAAGTTGCTCCTGTCTAGTCCTGCTTGGCCCTGGCAAGGGTCATTATTCTATGCCCACGGCCCCACACTAGATTAAAGACAAGAGCTCTGGACCAGTAGAAATGAGTAAAGAAAATTGTCTCCATGAATGGACAGTGGGAGAGGTTGATATGTTACCAATGTCAATGGTCTATATATTGTAAGCAGACCATCTTCATCTGACCACATTGAGAAGTTTCAGTTATCATCTAAGTGATGCCCAGTATTTTCTTGAACAGAAAACAGATAGACCTCGAATGGTTTTGTGCTGCTCTCCAGCACCAGCAACCATAGGATATTTGTTCCCCAAGACTCAACATTGTCCATCTGCAGACTTGACCTCTACCCACATGTCTGCCTGACTGCGGAACCTTGGGATAATCAAGGGAAAAGATCAAATTTCTTTATGTTACACCTTGACTACAGATCTTTAAATTGAACAGGGAATTTAGCCTCTTTGTTCTTTTGTTCTAATCTGATAACTTCTGCTGAGATGAAGATTACATGAACAAATGGTGCTAGGATGGAGTGAGTGAGGACTGGCCACAGTGGTCGATTCCAATTTTGATATTTCTAGAAGCCAGAATCTGGCAAAACCTGATTATGCCATCTTCTTTAGCAAACCATTCAGCCTCTGTGTCCTGGCTTTAAAATGGAATAGGGTACATTACACAGCCTCTGTTATGCAACAAATCTGGGGAAGTGGGATGATTTGTTCAAATTCACAGAGCAGAGCCAAGGCCAGGTTTCACTGTCAATTTCAGGGTTCCTCCCAGACCAGTTTTTTTCATTGTGTTTTTCACACTGACATTTTGTTGTTACTGCTTTGTTGCATAATCATTACAGTCAACAGTTTTCTTATTCCAGCCCTCGCATTTTCTTGCTGAGTGAGTGAACTTGAACAAGTCACTTTCCTTCTCTAAGCCTCAGATTCTCATCTGTTGGAGATACTCATCTGGGGGAAACAATACATGCATACAGACACACAGACATACCCATTATAATTATTGTGAGAATTACATGATTTAATCCATGTAAAACTTTTAGCTTGGCGTTTTTCATAAGATAGTTGTTCAATAATTTTTAAAAAACATTTTAGATAAAGTATTTTTCAAAATGCCTCTCTGGTTCTTGCTTTCTTGCTACTATGTGCTAAATACTATTCAGGGTAGCCTTAAAAAACTTATACAAAACACATATCTTC
>SJYV01012775.1:0-22413 GCA_006410875.1 Neotragus pygmaeus | reverse complement strand
GATGTGTATAAGAGACAGAGATAGTTGTTCAATAATTTTTAAAAAACATTTTAGATAAAGTATTTTTCAAAATGCCTCTCTGGTTCTTGCTTTCTTGCTACTATGTGCTAAATACTATTCAGGGTAGCCTTAAAAAACTTATACAAAACACATATCTTCTCTTGTAGATCAGTTGGTAAAGAACCTACCTGCAATGCAGGAGACCAGAGTTCGATCCCTGGGTTGGGAAGATCCCCTGGAGAAGGAAATGGCTACCCCATTCCAGTATTCTTGCTTGGAGAATCCCATGGACAGAGGAGCCTAGCGGGCTACAGTCCATGGCGTTGCAAGAGTCGGAGACGAGTTAGTGACTAAACCACCACATGACTAAAAAAGGTTAACACTTAAAATTCATTTTCCTAATGGTTTTGCTACATTTTATCATCATCTTTGTGCTTAAAGTGTGTGTTATAACTGTATGACAGAAACACTATATAACAGTATACTACTGCTTATCCTTTCCCAACTCTGTTCAGTGATACTATGTTGATAGCTTGAAGTCTGTAGTGGGAGTATTTACACTATGGAAATGGTGAATGCTATAAATCAAGGCTTGATTTATTGTTTTGTTGATTTTTCCAGACTAGAGTTGATAGGTTAATAAGGAAGAGTAAACTCAAAATTGTGTGTTTTCTGTTACATTGTAAACAAATAATAGAGGAAATGTTTTTGGTATTCAAATACCATTAGAGGATTTAGCAAAGATTTGGATCATGTCATTAATAAACATATGAAGTTTCAATATTTTTTTTGCTTCATTTTTGTCTTCCTTATAAATATAAATGACCAATGTTTTAACGTATTAACCAATGTTTATGTCACCACCACACTCACTTTTCAATGAGATGAATGACTTCTTTGCTGAACCAGACAGAAATCTTGCAGTCTAATTTTTACAGATTATGATTGAATTGCAAAGATAGGTTAGTTGTGGATGCAAGAGTTCAGCAACAATCAACTAAAGTATTCTATGAGAGTCAATTGGCTATATGGAATTTATAATAAAGATTCTTCTATATTTTATGTAAACTGCATAGCATATATCCTATATATCAGTAAAACATATAATCAACTTTACACACACACACACACACACACACACACACACATATGTACACAGGTATACTTTTTTTTTTCCTCAGAGAGCTGGTTGTTAATTACTTATCAGCTTACCACTGCCCCAAAGTACATTTACTTTCTAGTCATTACTTCTCTGGCTGTTGAACAGATGATAAATAAACTCTAGGATCCAAACATCAGCCAACACACATCCCAAACCCTATTGTACTTCTCAGGATGTTTTCCCAAGATGACCTTGTGTGAGTTAAAGTCACCAAAACTCTCTTGGTGACTTGGGCAGCTCTCTTGATCTGCCCTGGGCAAAGGAGAATTATTCCCTATTAACCTAAACAAAAGTCTTTCTCAGGGCATAAACTTGTAAATAATGGATTAAGAGAAGTTGAATTTCACTGACATTCCTGTAAGCTCAGTGCTCAAGAAAACTGTGGGGTTCATCCCTTCCAGAACTCTCGTCTTTATGGAATAAATATCATCACAGGCCAGTCTCAGGCTTGTCTCTCTGCTTTATCATTTTCATTTATCATCTCTAAGGCTGAGCTGGCCTGGGTTTCCCTTGTCTGGGCCGTGGATGTCCCCTGCTGGAAACCAGAACTCACTGCAGCTGAGGGAACTGGAGCTGCGTGGCAGTGTATGTGAATGTCTGTGAGAGGATGCTGTTGTTGCCCACATGCATCTCAACAGGACACCACTCAGAAGATTCATTCTCTTGTCCTAGTTTTACAAGCCCGTCCTCATTTACTGGTTTCATCAACTCAGTTCAGTTCAGTCACTCAGTCGTGTCTGACTCTGCGACCCCATGAATCACAGCACGCCAGGGCTCCCTGTCCATAATCACTATATATCAAGTATTTAACATATATATATGCATGATAAACTCTCAATAAAAATTTATTTGAAAAAAGTGAACAGGTGCCTAATCCTTGTTGGTTACATTACATGCTATCACATTTAATCCTCAATCAAACAAGGTAGGTTCTACGATTAACTCATTTTTGGGGAGTGGGTGCAGTTGAAGGAACTTGAGCTTTAAAGAAGTTAGATAACTTGCCACATCCAAGCAATGTGACCTTAAGCAATGTCAGAATTATCATAGCCTAGGCGCTGGATCTCCCTGTCTGCTGGGCTCACTTCTCTGCCACACTCTCTCCAAAGCTTTCTCCAGTCTGTCAATTACAAGCAAATCTCCTGCTCTTACTTGTTTTTAGATTTCCCCACCCCAAGATTTATCCAGGATCAATCTCTTCCTTTGTCCTGCTTGGTACCCTGACTGAATATCCTATGTGTTCAGAACCTGAGTTTCTTCATCAGATAAATTAAGGAGGTGGATTAGCTGACTCTTCCTTTTTCTTCCAATCCTAATATGAGGATGCTCTTGAATTTAGTTTCAAGTAGATGTTCTAAAGTCCAAATTGCTGGGGATTTCCTCTCTGGCTAAGGAAACAAAACTCAGTTATGTACTGCTTGTGAGTTTGCATCAAGAGGATGAAACTTAACCCAAGTGGGGGCTACTTTTAGGATTATTCTTCATATCAGAACCCATCGATCACTTACATGAGACGTTATCAGTTTGTGGACAAAAAGTGCAATTTCTCCCTGCTCTCCAGTGAGCCAAAGCATGGTTGGCAATTCAGACAGCCAGTTGGGAGTTTTCACCATGTGACAAGCCCAAAGGCATTTCTGAGGCTGCCAGCACAGAGGCTTGTCGAATCTGCTAAGGAACCAGATGCAGCAGATAAAATATCTTCCACACATGGCATCTGGGGTCTGTGCTTGCCAGCTGAGAGAAGGGGCTGGGTGGTGCAGAGCTGGGGGTGGGGATGATAGAGAGACAGCAGTAGACAAATCATATACTTAAAGTAGGAAAAAAGCGGGTCTAGAGAGCATTTCACGATTCTGGGAAAACTGATTAAATGAAAGTGAATTCCATATAGATTTTTAAAATCAAAGACCAGATTATAAGTAGGTCAATTATACATTGTGACATTGGACACTGCTGTTTTATTGAAAGTCAGCTATTGTTTTGCATTTCTAGGATGCAATAGTCTTTTTGTAACTGACTCAGTGCAATTCCATTCATTTATTTATACACACCTTGGATAGTCTAATTCTACCCTCATTAGAAAATACAAACGTATTGCATTAATTTTCATTGTCAAGCAGGAAATGGCTATGTATGTTAGGCCATATCTCTCAATTTCGTCTTTCAGAAATATGTTTCCTGTTCATATTCCTCAAATGATATTCTTTCATTTCCATCTCCTTTCCTCTCGAATAATTCATTAACTATTTACTGAATACCTACCTTGACAGGTGTAATGATAACAAACATAAAGAAACAAAGTGTTTGTCTTCAAGGAGCTGACAAACTAGAGAATTGGAGCTGATCAGTGTAAGGTGTTGGTGTGGAGATATGCAGGAGTAGAACAGTAGCCAAATTAAGCATGCTTTTCTGTGTGTTGTGCTGTTGTTGGCTGGAGTTGATACTTTCTTAAAGAAAATTGTGTGTGTGTTGTGTATGTATGTGTATTTTCCTTCTTAGCTTTGATTTTTCAAAAAATATACCCAAAGGGATTTTTATAATTAGATCAAGTTTTCTTCAAAATAACTTTGTTGTAAATTTTGTTTCAGTATATTTTGTGCTCAGTCACTCAATCGTGTCTGACTCTTTGTGGACCCATGGACTGCAGCCCATCAGTTGCCACCATCCATGGACTTTTCCAGCAAGAACACTGGAGTGGTTTGCCACTTCCTAATCCAGGGGATCTTTCCAACCCAGGGATCGAATCCGTGTCTCTTGCATATCCAGTATTGATAGGTAGGTCACCACTAGCACTACCTGGGAAGCCTTCAGTATATTTTAGGATGTATCAAAATGATAAAAATGCTGAAATGAAGTTACCATAACTTATTCTATTTTCAGATCAGTATCAGTTTCTCTATGTCACTTTCTAGAACTTACTTTTATGTATTTTTACAGCATCACAGGTAGAACATTCTAGTTTTTCTATAATATCTGACATCAGTTATTCCTCTGGGGTCTCTTGCCATTTTTTGTATCGTTATCCTTCCTCAGTTGCAGTATTTCATGCAAATCAAAGTGCTAAAAAACAGAAGCAGAAATATTCATATCGTTTGCAACTAATACAGAAACACCTATTTATATAACACACTCATTAACAAATATTAAAGGGATAAATTGACAATAATAACAAAAGTAGAGAGCCTTAACACACCATTTGCATCAATGGGCAGGTAATGTAAATGGAAAAATCAATAAACTAATAGTGGTCTTAAATGACACATTAGACCAGATGGACTTAAATATCTATGGGACATTCCATCTTATACATATTCTTTTTGAATGCAGATTTAATTTTCTCCAGGGTTGGCCATAAAAAAATCGTATCAAATTTAAGAGGATAGAAATTATACAAAGCATTTTTTGATCAGAAAGAATGAAATTATCAATAGAAATCAGTTACAGGAAGAAAGGGCAAGCACAGTGGCCAGAGTTAGATCACAAAATCTGATTATATTCTTTGCAACCAAAGATGGAGAAGCTCTATACAGTCAGCAAAAACAAGACCTGGAGCTTACTGTGGCTTAGATCATGAACTCCTTATTGTAAAATTCAGGCTTAAACTGAAGAAAGTAGGGAAAACCACTAGGCCATTCAGGTATGACTTAAATCAAATCCCTTATGATAACACAGTGGAGGTGATGAATAGATTCAAAAGATTAGATCTGGTAGACAGAGTGTCTGAAGAACTATGGACATAGGTTCAAACAGGAAGTGGTGAACAAAACCATTGCAAAGAAAAGAGATGCAAGAAGGCATAGTGGTTGTCTGAGGAGGACTTACAAATAGCTAAGAAAAGAAGAGAAGCAAAAGGCAAAAGAGAAAGGGAAAAATATACACAACTGAATGCAGCATTCCAGAGAATAGCAAGGAGAGATAAGAAAGCCTTCTTAAGTGAACAATGCGAAGAAAGAGAGGAAAACAATAGAATGGGAAAGACTAGAAATCTCTTCAGGAAAATTGGAGATACCGGGGGAACATTTCATGCAAAAAAGTTGGGCACAAGAAAGGACAGAAATGGCAAGGACATAACAGAAGCAGAAGAGATTATGAAGAGGTAGCAAGAACACACAGAAGAATTGTACAAAAAAGTCTTAATGACCTAGATAACCACAGTGGTGCGGTCACTCACCTAAGGCTAGGATCTTGGACTGTAAGGTCAAGTGGGCCTTAGGAAGTATTACTATGAACAAAACTAGTGGAGGTGTTTGCTTTCTAGCTAGCTATTTAAAATCCTAAAAGATGATGCTGTTAAAGTGCTGAACTCAGTATGCCAGCAAATTTGGAAACTCAGAAGAGGCCACAGGACTGGAAAAGTTCAGTTTTCATTCCAAACCCAAAGAATAGCTATGCCAAAGAATGTTCAAACTACCACACAATTGCCCTCAGTTTACATGTTACCAAGGTAATGCACAAAATCCTTCAATCTAGACTTCAGTAGTACATGAACTGAAAAATTCCAGATATACAAGCTGTATTTCAAAAAGACAGAACCAGAGATCAAATTGCCAACATCCACTGCATCACAGAAAAGGCAAGCAAATTCCAGAAAAACATCTACTTCTGCTTCATTGACTATGCTAAAGCCTCTGACTGGTGGATCACAACAAACTGTGGAAAATTCTGAAAGAGGTGGGAATACCAGACCACCTTACCTGCCCCCTGGGAAACCTGTATCCAAGTCAAGAAACAACAGTTAGAAGCAGAAATGGAACAGCAGACTAGTTCAAAATTGAGAAAGATGTACGTATGTTAAGTCTGTATAACTGTCACCTTGCTTATTTAAATTAAATGCATAGTGCATCATGTGAAATGCTGGGCTGGGTGAAGCACAAGCTGGAATCAAGATTGCCAGGTAAAATATCAACAACCTCAGATATGCTGATGATGCCACTCTAACAGCAGAAAGCAAAGAGGAAATAAAGAGCCTCTTGACAAAGGTGAAAGAGGAGGGTGAAAAAGCTGGCTTAAAACTCAACATTCAAAAAATGAAGATCATGGCATCCAGTCCCATCACTTCATGCCACATAGATAGAAAAAGTGGAAAGATTGACAGATTTTTTTTTTTTTGGCGGGCTCCAAAATTACTGTAGACAGTGATTGCAGCCATGAAATTAAAAGACACTTGCTCCCTGGAAGAAAAACTATGGCAAATCTAGATAGCATATTAAAAAGCATAGACATCACTATGCTGAAAAAGTCCATCTAGCCACAGCTATTTCCAGTAGTCATGCATGGATGTGAGAGTTGGACTGTAAAGAAGGTTGAGCATGGAAGAATTGATGCTTTTAAACTGTAGTGCTGGAGGAGACTCTTGAGAGTCCCTTGGACTGCAAGGAAATCAAACCAGTCAATCCTTAAGGAAATCAGCCCTGAATATTCATTGGAAGGACTGATGCTGAAGCTGCAATACTTTGGCCACCTGATATGAAGAGCTTACTCATTGGAAAAGACCCTGATGCTGGGAAAGATTGAAGGCAAAAGAGGAAGAGGGTGACAGAGAATGAGATGGTTAGATAGCATCACTGACTCAACGGATATGAGTTTTAGCAGACTCTGGGAGATAGTAAAGGACAGGGAAGACTGGTGTGCTGCAGTACATGGGGTGACAAAAGAGTAGGACAAAATTTAGTGACTAACAACAACAATATGATAACTGATATAAGGGTACAAGATATAAAGGGTTTGAAAAACAGAAGGGACAAATTTCCCCCTGAAGGCAACCAGAAAAGGATTCCAAAACAGGTATTAATTTTTCTGAGCCATAAAGTACAAGAAAAGGAGATTTCACCAGCCATGATGTCAGGAAAGCAGTTATGAAGGAGAAAGGTTTTCCTTCTAGACAGAAGGAGCAAAGTGAAGGTGCTATGAATGTGTATAGTGGTCATGGAATGGCAAGTAGTTCCACGTGATGTGCCATGTGATTTGAGGGTGGTATTTCTAGAGCCAAACTCAGATTGCCTTTAAATGGAAAAGTAACATTGATCACAACCAATGTTAAGGAAATTAATGTGTCATTTCCTACAACCCAATGATAAGCTACACCTAATCTTTTCCTTTACTCCTTGATCCCAAAAGACCCCAAATGGATTTAACTGCACTGACCCAGCAGTGACATCTCTCTTAATATAACCCTTAAGAAACACTTACTATATTTCCTGCCAGATAGCTAAAATTTTTTCCTGTCTTTTTCTAGTACGTTGATTTTCAAACCATTGTTGTTTGCAGCTCTGTCTTTGAAGATCTGATACAGACAACTCATTCCCATTCTTTGTCATTCCATGGCCTAAACAGGATTCACAAGGTCAGGGAGATGGTAAATAAGACTAAGGCCCATTGTGAAAGACCTTGAATGCCACCCTAAGATGTATACATATGTCATTAAATACCTACTGTGTGCCAGACACTCTTCTAGATGCTAAACATATAATGATGAATCAGACAGACCAAATCCCTATGCCACAGGGGACATTCTAATGGAAAGCCTTAGAAGTGCCCTATAGAGGAAAAGAAAGGCAGAGCACACTTTGATATAAATTGCAGCACTATCTTTTCAGATTTGTCTCACAGAGTGATAGAAACAAAAATAACCAAATGGGAACTGATTAAACTTAAAAGCTTTTGCATAGCAAAGGAAATCATAGATAAAACAAAAAGATAATCTACAGAATGGGACAAACTATTTGCAAATTTTTGCAACTGACAAGGGATTAATCTCCAAAGATATGCAAACAATTCATATGACTCAATATCAAAAACAACTCAATTTAAAAAAGGGGTGCAGAAGACCTAATAGACATCTCTCTAAAGACATACAGATGACAAATAGACACATGATAGGATGTTCAGCATTGTAAATTATTAGAGAAATGCAAATCAAAACTACAATGAGATATCATCTCACATGGGTCAGAATAGCCATCATCAAAAACTCTATAAATAGTAAATGCTGGAGAGGGTGTGGAGAAAAGGGAACCCTCCTGCGCTGTTAGTGGGAATGTAAATTGATATAGCCACTATGGAAAACACTATGGAGTTTCCTTAAAAAAAAAAACCTAAAATCAGAGCTACCATGTGATCCTGAAATCCCACTCCTGGGCATATATCTGGAGAAAACCATACTTAGGAAAGATACATGCAACTCAATATTCATTGCAGCACTATTTACAATAGCCAAGACATGGAAACAACCTAAATGTCCATCTGCAGAGGAATGGATAGAGAAAATGTGGGATATTTATACAATGGAATATTAGTCATAAAAAAGAATGAAATAATACAATTTGAAACAACATGAATGAACCAAGAGATGATCATACTAAATAAAGTGAGAAAGACAAATATAAACCACTTACATGTGGGATCTAAAACAAATGATTCAAATGAACATATATACAAAACAGAAATAGACCCACAGACATAGAAAACTTACGGTTACCAAAAGGGAAAGTGGAGGAGGGATAAGTTAGAAATTTGGAATTAACAGATAAGCACTCTTATATATATAAAATATATAACCAACAAGGACTTACTGTATAGCACAGAGAACTAAAATCAGTATTTTATAAAAAGCTTTAAGGCTACTGAATCTGAAAAAATATATATGCATAACTAAATCACTTTGTTGTATAACTGAAAGTGACACAATTGTAACTCAACTGTAATACTTCAATTAAAAAAATTTTTTTAAGGAACTTTCCTAAAGAAAAGGTGACTCCATGGAATTTCAAGTAGGAAAGAATCTGTTCTAGGATGACTACCTTATGCCATAACTTCCTACACCTTGATGTTTAAGCCTCTTTCAATCTATTATAAGATTGCTTCTCTGTGGTAATGAAGATCAAGATTCTTTCCCTCCATTAAAATTAATCCATTATTGAGTTTCATTTTTGTAAAATTTCTTGGGTGACAAATCTTATTAATAAATATTAAGAAGTGATACTTCATAATGATCAAAGGATGCATTCATTAAGGACATAATCCTACCTTTGTATGAACAAGACTTTAAGACAAAGCAAAGCTCATAAAAATAAAAGGTGAAATAAATAGATCTATAATTATTGCTAGAGACTAACATACCTATCTCAATAATTGATGGAGCAAGTAGACAGAAGTTTAATAAGAACATCAGAGACTTAAGAACATAAGAGTGAAGTGAAAGTTGCTCAGTAAAGTCTGACTGTTTGTGACCCCATGGACTATACTGTCCATGGAATTCTCTAGGCAAGAATACTGGAGTGGGTAGCCTTTCCCTTCTCCGGGGGATCTTCCCAACCCAGGGATCAAACCCAGGTCTCCCATATTGCAGGTGGATTCTTTACCAGCTGAGCCACAAGAAAAGACCAAGAATTCTGGAGAGGGTAGCCTATCCCTTCTCCAGAGGATCTTCCCGACCCAGGAATCAAATTGGTGTCTCCTGCATTGAAGGTGGATTCTTTACTAACTGAGCTATGAGAGAAGTTCTGAACATAGAAGAAAATAGAAGACTTATACAATATTCCAAACAGAATACACATTCTTCTTAAGAGCACTAAAAATATTTACTTTGATAGGCCATCTGTTGGTCATAAAAAATTCATAATAAACTGAAGAAGATTATAGTCATAAGAGGCCTATTTTTTTTCCAAAATAGAATTAAAGTAGAAATTGATAATATAATTATATATGAAAACTCCTTCAAATATTAATATTTAAAATTTAAAAATCATTTCTAAATATACAATATGAAAACACAATAGAAATTAGAAAATATTTTAATTGGATGGAAATGAAAATGCCTCAAAATGGGAGGCAACTAAAATGATACTTAGAGGAAATTTTATAGTATTGAGTGACTATAAAAGGAAAAAGTCTCAACATGATAGCATAATCTTTCACCTTTGAATAGAAAAATGAAGAGCAAATTGAATTCAAAGTAAGTCAAAGGCAGGAAAAAATAAAAATGAGCAAAATCAATTAAAATGAAAACACAAAAATAGGGAAAAAATCCCAAACTCTTTCTATGACAAGTAAATATAATGTATAAAAATCTATCCAGACTAAATAGAAATTAAAAAAAGAATATAAAAATACTAATATCACAAATTTCACATTTCTTCTTTTCACAGCTATTTGTAAGGCCTTCCCAGACAGCCATTTTGCTTTTATGCATTTCTATCCATGGGGATGGTCTTGATTCCTGTCTCCTGTACAATGTCACGAACCTTATTCCATAGTTCATCAGGCACTCTATCTATCAGATCTAGGCCCTTAAATCTATTTCTCACTTCCACTGTATAATCATAAGGATTTGATTTAGGTCATACCTGAATGGTCTAGCNAAGTCCAGTTCTAACTGTTGCTTCCTGACCTGCTTACAGATTTCTCAAGAGGCAGGTCAGGTGGTCTGGTATTCCCATCTCTTTCAGAATTTTCCACAGTTGATTGTGATCCACACAGTCAAAGGCTTTGGCATAGTCAATAAAGCAGAAATAGATGTTTTTATGGAACAAGGCACTCATAATCAATATTATCCTGGAGATACTAACCAATACAAGACATCTAGATAAAAGGTAGACACCATCAGATTTAAAATGAAGAAATGAAACTGTCTTTATCTGTAGACAACCTGATTTAAACCCAAAGGACTTTTAAAATATAAAACTAAATATAAAATCTTAAGCAATCTATAAAAATGATAGGAAAAGTGATGACTATTCAGTAAGACTTCATGATACTAAGTCAATAAATTAAAAGTGTATTTTTATATACTAGCTGTTAGGGACTGAATCATGCCCCTTTGATATTCATATGCTGGAGTCTTAACCCTCATTGTGATTGTATTGGGTGATAGGCCCTATAAGAGGGTCACATAGGTTAAGTGAAGTCATAAGTGAGTTCTCAGTCTCTCAGTTGTGTCCCATTATAAGTCATAAGATTTTCAGTCAGTCTGACTCTTTGAGACCCCATCAAATGCAGCACTCCAGGCTTTCCTGTCCTTCATCATCTCTGGGAGCTTGTTCAAACTCATGTCCATTGAGTTGATGATGCCATCCAATCATTTTACCCTCTGTCATCCCCTTTTCCTTCTGCCTTTCATCTTTGCAAACATCAGGGTCTCTTCTGATGAGTCAGTTCTTCGCATCAGGTAGACGAAGGATCGGAGTTTCAGCATCAGTCCTTCCAATTAATATTCAGGATTGATTTCCTTTAGGATTGACTGGTTGGATCTCCTTGTGGTCCAAGGGAACTCTTAAGATTATTCTCCAACACCACAGTTCAAAAGCATCAGTTCTTCAGTGCTCAGCCTTCTTTATGATCCAACTCTCACATCCATACATCACTACTGGACTATACGGACCTTTGTTGGCAATGTAATGTCTCTGCTTTTATATACATTTTCTAGGTTTGTCATAACTTTTCTTCCAGGGGGCAAGTGTCTTTTAATTTCATGGCTTTAATTTCAATCACTGTCTGCAGTAATTTTGGAGCCCAAGAAAATAGTCTGTCACTGATTCCATTGTTTCCCCATCTATTTGCCCTGAAGTGATGGGACCTGATGCCATGGTCTTCATTTTCTGAATGTTGAGTTTTAAGTCAGCTTTTTCACTCTCCTCTTTCACCCTCATTAAGAGTCTCTTTAATCCCTCCTCACTTTCTGCCATAAGGGTTGCATCAACTGCATATCTGAGGTTATTGATATTTCTTCCGGTAATCTTGATTCCAGCTTGTGCTTCATCCAGCCCAGCATTTCACATGATGTACTCTACCTATAAGTTAAATAAGCAGGATGACAGTATACAGCTTTGACATACTCTTTTCCTAATTTTGAAACCAGTCCATTGTTTCATGTCTGGTTCTAACTGTTGCTACCTGACCTCCATACCGTTTTCTCAGGAGGCAGGTAAGGTGGTCTAGTATTTCCATCTCTTTCAGTTTTTTCCACAGTTTGCTGTGATCCACACAAAGGCTTTGGCATAGTCAATAAAGCAGAAGTAGATTTTTTTCTGGAATTGTCTTGCTTTTTCTATGAGCCAATGAATGTTGGAAATTTGATCTCTGGTTCCTCTGCTTTTTCTAAATCCAGCTTGAACTTCTGGAAGCTCTTACTTCACATACTGTTGAAGCCTAGCTTGGAGGATTTTGAGCATGACCTTGCTAGCATATGAAATGAGTGCAATCATGTCATAGTTATAACATTCTTTAGCATTGCCCTTCTTTGGGATTGGAATGAAAACTAAGTTTTCCAGGCCTGTGGCCATTGCTGAGCATTCTAAATTTGCTGGCATATTGCGTGCAGCACATTCACAGCATCATCTTTTAGGATTTGAAATAATTCAGCTGAAATTATATGACCTCCACAAGCTTGTTAGTAGTGATGCTTCCTAAGGCCCACTTGACTTTCCATTCCAGGATGTCTGGCCCCAGGTGAATGATCACACCGTCACAGTTAACTGGATCATTAAAATCATTTTTGTATAGTTCTTCTGTCATAAGTTCTAATTCATAAGAGTAGGACATTAATCCTACTAATTCTAATACACCAGCTAAGGGTATTANTTCCATTCCAGGATGTCTGGCCCCAGGTGAATGATCACACCGTCATAGTTAACTGGATCATTAAAATCATTTTTGTATAGTTCTTCTGTCATAAGTTCTAATTCATAAGAGTAGGACATTAATCCTACTAATTCTAATACACCAGCTAAGGGTATTATGTATGTTTATGTTATATAATATAAAGTGAATATGGACAGTACAATTACAATAACATCAGTAATATAAAATGCCTAGAAATAAATGTAATCTATATATATATACATACACACACATATACCTATGTACACTGTAAATGTGATTATGTATATATGCACTCAGTCAGTTTTCAAAAATATGATCTACATGATCAAACGATTATAAATGGCTTTTAATCCTGTATATTATTAGAAATACATAAGCAGTTAACTATAGATAGAGGACAATTATGAAAACTCAGAATGAACTAAGGAAGCTTGGGAATAGAGAGCAGCACCTGCAAGGACAACATCATCTTTGATTTTTGAGTGTTTTTGTAATGAATGTGTAAAATTTTTTTTCCTCCTAATATTTTCTCCAAGTCTCTGCAAGATTCCAGGCATTATACTGATAGCTAAAAGGCAGCATCCTAAGCCATGCCAGAGAGACTGTCAGAATCCAACTATGAATCTGTAACTACAAGTTTCAACCTGAAGGCCAACTCTGATAGACTGGTAGTGACTACCTGGAGTAAAAGTGTTGAGTAAGGATTTTGAGATTGCATTTGAACTCAGGGTACTAACCCAGGGGCTGGTCTTGTCTGACATTGAAGGGGTGTCAGCATGAATACCTTCTATTAGTCATCTTTGCCTGAAACCCCATCACTGACTTCTGGAGACAGAATTGAGACTTCAGTGGCATTAAATAATGGTACATATATAATCAGTCTTTTGCTTATGGCGGTGACCATTCAGCTCACTGCCATATGTGAAGCAAACTTGTAGATTTTTCTTGCCCTTTCACAGTTAAACTCCAGTACTATTAATATTGACCTTCTGAAGTTAGTCATTTGATTAGCCATTTTGCAATGTTACATAAATGAACATTCCTTTTAAGTCATACATGCATGCAGGCACACACACAAAGATGTGCTTGCCAGAAGGAAAACTAAAATTCACAGATGTATTTTGACTTACCCATTCAGACAACTGCTAAATGACAGAACTAAAATTTAGGGTTTTTTTGTTTGTTTCCAAGTCCATTGTGCATTTCTATCTTCAAGCTGTAAGTGTCAGAGTCATACAAGAAAAACATGACTTGACCAAAAATAGAGATCTCCTGAGTTGCCTAGGAAAGGCTCCACTTACCACTCTGATTTACGATCATTTTCTTTTATGCTTAGGGGTTCTTTCAGGAGGATTTCTTCTATCACAGGATGTTTCACATTGTTTGCTATTATTTTCTTGTTTCTTCTCTACTCAATCATAAGCAACTTGAAAATATTCCTTTAATTTCTACAAGCTAATACAGAATCTAGCATATCATAGGCACCCAAAAACTGATTAGTTATTGAATGATTGAATGAATGCAAATTATTTTCAGACTTCTATAAGACTATGTCACTTATCAAGAAAGTTATCTGAGTATTTGAAGAAACATAATGATGTACCCCAATTGATTTTAATACACTATATCATTAATATAAGCTAGCTCAGAATTCTCCAAGCCAGGCTTCAACAGTACATGAACCGTGAACTTCCAGATGTTCAAGCTGGTTTTAGAAAAGGCAGAGGAACCAGAGATCAAACTGCCAACATCTGTTGGATCATCAAAAGTGCAAGAGAGTTTCAGAAAAAATAAATCTACTTCTGCTTTATTGACTATGCCAAAGCCTTTGACTATGTGGATCACAATAAACTGTGGAAAATTCTGAAAGTGATGGGAAAACCAGACCACCTAACCTGCCTCTTGAGAAACCTGTATGCAAGTCAAGAAGCAATAGTTAGAACTGGACATGGAACAATAGACTGGTTCCAAATCAGAAAAGGAGTACATCAAGGCTGTATATTATCACCCTGCTTATTTAACTTACATGCAGAGTATATCATGAGAAATGCTAGACTGGATGAAGCACAAGCTGGAATCAAGATTGCTGGGAGAAATATCAATAACCTCAGATTTACAGATGACACCACCCTTATGGCAGAAAGCAAAGAAGAACTAAAGAGCCTCTTGATTAAAGTAAAAGAGGAGAGTGAAAAAGTTGGCTTAAAGCTCAACATTCAGAAAACTAAGATCATGGAATCCGATCCCATCACTTCATGGCAAATAGATAGGCAAACAGTGACAGACTTTTTTTTTTTTTTTTTTTTGGGGCGGCGGGGGGGAGGAGGGGCGTCCAAAATCACTGCAGATGGTGACTGCAGCTATGAAATTAAAAGACACTTGCTGCTTGGAAGAGAACCTATGATCACCCGAGACAGCTTATTAAAAAGCAGAGACATTACTTTGCAGCAAAGGTCTGTTTAGTCAACACTATGGTTTTTCCAGTAGTCATATATGGATGTGAGAGTTGTGCTATAAAGAAAGCTGAGCAATGAAGAATGTATGCTTTTGAAGTGTGGTTTTGGAGAAGACTCTCTAAAGTCCCTTGGACAGCAAGGAGATCCAACCAGTCTGTCCTAAAGGAAATCAGTCCTGGGTGTTCATTGGAAGCACTGATGCTGAAGCTGAAACTCCAATACTTTGGCCACCTGATGTGAAGAGCTGACTCATTGGATAAGACCCTGATGCTGGGAAAGATTGAGGGTGGGAGAAGAAGGGGATGACAGAGGATGAGATGGTTAGATGGCATCACTGACTCAATGGACATGAGTTTGAGTAAACTCTGGGAGTTTGTGATGGACGGGGAGGCCTCACATGCTGTAGTCCATGGGGTCACAAAGAGTTGGACACAACTGAATGAGTGAGCTGAACTGAAGAGGTCTTACACTGAGCCAAGCACTTTAACATAGATTTTTTCCCCCTTGACCATTCATAATAAGCCTGTGAAACATATTTTGTAACCTTTTGTACAGATGAAGAAATTGATGCTGAGAGACTAACCAACATATCCTATTTCACACAGTAAGCTGCAAACCTTTACCTTCCACATCCAGTGGTCTTTCCAGAACAACATCAGTTAAATTGGGAAAATACATATATATTTTAAGAACTGTCTGGAATATTTCCTATAATGATGATGATCCAGATTCCACAAATTTTTCAGAGCTATGTCTTTCAAATGATGAGGTTTTAAAATATATTTGTGAAATATTTATCTTTCATTTTGAAACTATCTTGTGTCTTCAAACTTAAAGTAAAATCTATTTATCAGGGTCCTGGCATATAATGTTTCCTCTGCTGCGCTCTAAGCATGTCCAACCAGGTTGTAATTCAAGCTAATAATAATTTTGCCCTTGTAGCACACCCTCCTCCTCATTTTGTCCTTTGGATAACCTCATAATGACTTTTACTGTATTTATGCAAGACCTTTCCAATTAGCCCATTGGAATTTTCAAATAGAAAAGAAACAGGAAAGAATGAAAAGAGGAAAGAAGAAAATGATGATCTGGGGTAGCATTTAACTAGCAGGAACTTTTCACACCGTTAGGTCATAGAAACATAGAAAGTCAGAAGTCCTAGAGTTCTCGTAATCCAGCCCTATAATATTTGCAGATGTGTTTATTTTGGCATATGCAAAAGAACACTGGGTTTATAGTCAGCCAATCTGGGGTCAGATCCTGACTTTGCTGCTTTCAGCTTTATGAGATTTATTTAGTATGTTACTTTGCCTTCTTTTCCCCATTTATAAAATGAATATTGATATTTAATTTAGAGGATTATTTTGAGGAATAAATATGGTTCTGGAGAAGACTCTTGAGAGCCCCTAGGACAGCAAGGAGATCAAACCAGTCAATAATAAAGCAAATCAACTCTGAATATTCATTGGAAGGACTGAAACTGAAGCTCCAATACTTTGGCCACCTAATGCAAAGAGCCGACTCATTGGAAAAGACCCTAATGCTAGGAAAGATTGAGGGCAAGAGGAGAAGGGGATGACAGAGAATGAGATGGTTGGATGGCATCACTGATTCAGTGGATGTGAGTTTGAACAAACTCTGGACAATAGTGAAGGACAGGGAAAGCTGGCATGCTGCAGTTCTGGGGTTGCAAAGATTCAGACACAACTTAGAGACTGAACGAGTGTGGTAATATCAGTAATACAGCACACAGCACAGGCTTGGTACATCAGAAGAGCTCACAAACGTCAACTCCTCTGTTGTCTTTATTGTCATAATAGCAGAGTGCTTCACGAGCAATTCTAAATTTATCATTGTGGGGATCAACTTGGTATGACTGCAGCTGTTGATACTGTTACTATTGAGCTATGCTCAGGCAATGGCCTGGAACTTAGAGGTGTTACTATAAGTCAATTCAGCTGCAAGTACTTTGATAAGATTTTTATTTTAGTACACAGTATACTATTCTAATGGAAATACCTAGAGATTTCAGAAAAGTCTTTCCTACTTAAATATATGTATTTGCCAATGGAATCTTTCCAATTATTTTTTCCATTCTTTCATTTAAATTTATTTTATTATTTGTTGACTAATCTCAGCCTCTTTCCCCCCATTTCTCACTTCTGAATGTTATCTCTCTTCATACACTCTGGCTCAGGGAAAGTGGAGTGACATATACGTGAGTGTGATGGGTAATTTCAGCAAGTGTAAACTGAGGATGCTCAGTGCACCCCTTTCCTTTTTCCTCATGGAGCATGTAACTCCAAGGGTCCAAACATGCCACTTTTGCCCCTTATTCATGGGGTCCTGACCCACTTGAGGAGCCCTGTGGATTTGGGGCCATATCTGATTTAAGTCAGTAAATCTATGTAATCTTGATCAATATTAGAGTTTACTGTTCCACATATGGGCTTCCCAGGTGACACTTGTGGCAAAGAATCTGCCTGCCAGTTCAGGAGATGAGGATTAGATCCCTAGGTCGCAAAGATCCTCTGGAGTAAGAAATGGCAACCCACTCCAGGAATCTTGCCTGGAAAATTCCATGGACAGAGGAGCCTGGTGGGCTACAGTCCATAAGGCTGCAGATGGTTAGATATGACTGAGTGATCAAGCACACGGCACAGTCCCAGGTATACTCTGTCTCCCAGCTTAGTCTTATAGAAGTAAGGATGGAATCAATATAAATATTTTGGGCTCCATCAGTTGACTCATTGTTTAAGAACTTGAGCCACAAAGGAAAGTACTTGTTTGGTGAGTTGAGTATGGAATCATAAAATGTTTCATGATTATTTTCACATGTTTTTATTACTGCTGCTGCTGCTAAGTCGCATTAGTCATGTCCAATTCTGTGCGACCCCATAGATGGCAGCCCATCAGGCTCCTCTGTCCCTGGGATTCTCCAGCCAAGAATACTGGAGTGCGTTGCCATTTACAGCCCTTTACTAAATAGCTCTTATACAGACTGCATTCAGACATTAGAGTTACACCGGCTAATACAGTTTTGAATCACCTAATATATTTATCAACTAAATCTATATACCATTCTAAGATTTTTTGGACTCACATTATAAATTCGACCTTCATTTAGAGAAAAGCCAGGAAAAGAGAATTACATGGTTTGTCTGCTTTTATATTACCTCTGGTGCTCTTCAGTGTAATACCTGCTACTTAAATATGTAAGCATTGGAGAATCAGATTGTTGGTCTACCCTTTGAAACAAAGTAAATTTTATTAGTGGGTAAATAAAAAGAAATGTGGGACACTATCAAGTTATATGTAACTCTGCTTATATAGAGAAAATAGGAAAAATAAATCACAAATTCATTAAAGAAGCGTACTTGTGATGTCTTAGTCTTAGGAAATACATTGGCTCAGAAATAGTGCCAGGGCCAAAATCAGTAGATAAAGTAATTGAAGGGTACTTTAAAGGTGAGAAAAAAAATGGGAGTTTAGGAAACAATTCTAGTTCCTGTTGGACATGACAGAGTATAAACAAACAGAACCAAGAAATCAAACAGCAAAGGATATAAACAAAGGGGTCTGGTGGGCTACAGTCTGTGGGGCCACAAAGAGTCAGATATGACTGAGTGACTAAGCACACATTTACATTCAAGCTTTCAGAGGACAAAGTCGATCTGTGTGAATGGAGGAACAAAAGGGAATATATCAAGTAAACACAGATCTAGATGATTTAAACAGTGAAACTTTAAAAATGAGGACTTGGTCTTCAGAACATAGCTGATGGATTCTCAGATTTGCCAATTGGATAAGTCACTCATAAGGCTTTCCTGGTGGCTCAGATGGTAATGAATCTGCCTGTAGTGCAGAAGAACCAGGTTCGATCCCTGGATCAGGAAGATCCCCTGGAGAAGGTAATGGCTACCCACTCCAGTATTCTTGCCTGGAGAATTCCATGGACAGAGGAAACTGGTGGGCTATATTCCACAGGGCCTCAAAGAGTTGGACACAACTGAACAACTAACACTTACACTTTACTACTTTTCTGTATCACTGTAGCTCCCTAGATAGACTGAATTAAGGGAAAGAGGAAAAGCCAGAAATGTAAGACTAACTGAGATCCCTCCACATGGAGAGAGAGGTACAAGAAATGAGAAAAGAGGATTTCATGCTAATAGCCAACCGTGAAACACATATAAGATTAATAGATTCATATATAATTGTAGTTTAGTAGAATGTTACAATTATATATATATATATTAATTAAAATCGTGAAAGAAGATAAGAACAAACTTACTAGCCATTAGTGCTAATGCAATTCTTCTAATAGTTGTCAGCATTTAATTAATAATTTAGCAAAAGTTTTCCCTATAAATTTATTTCATAGCAGGCACTATGCTAATTTCTACAGATGAACTGATATAAAAGCCAAGGTGCCTGCTTTTAGGGGCTTACAATAAAACGATGAAGAAATAACATCTAACAAGTAACTTAAACATGATATGTCAGTGGTAACACAGAGGTACTCACAAGGGGCCTTGAGAACAAAGAGGACTGGGAGTTAACACAATGTGGAAATGGCTGAGATTCAGGCCTGACTCTTAGCAGTCTAGCAACCGCAGGGAAGAGGTGACCATGGTGAATTTTCTAAGTTTCAATACCATAAAGGGAGAAATATAGCAATTCTTCAGGAAAGACAAATTTGTCTTTTTTTTTTCTTACACTAAATTGGAAAGAAATTCTTTATGTGGAATTTTGTAGGAAATATTAAATAATATAATGGATACTGTTCTCAGCATCAGTTTTGAGCCTGTGCAGTAGGTATCATGTTTGTCTCTTAACCATATTTTTCAATGAGATTAAAGAGGATGTTAACTACAACTGTACATGTCAGAATCATTCAGGATCTGTTCTAAAATACATATTCCTGGGAATTCTTTAATAAGTTTCATTCTCCAAATCTTAAATTCTAATGGCTTACATTCTGACCATAACTCTCTCCTTTCCTTTTTTACATTTGTATTCCCATTATAACTGTCTTAAGACTCATTACAGAGATCTCCAGTCCACTAATCTTTCCATTTTCTCAATCCATTCAATTCTCTTACTGCCTTCTCCCCTCCCCGGGTAATTACTTACAATATCTTCTTATCAAAATCCTCAACCCCTCAAGCTACTATAGCACTATACACATTTTCAGTGATTCCATAATAAAACTGTGACCTTCTATTATTTATTTTTAACAAAAGTCAATGGATATATGAATATAAGAAACAAGAAAGAATTTTAGGATTAAAGGGTATGAAAATATCTTCAGAAAATCTTCCCAAATTATGAAAGAGAATAGTTATTGAAACAAAGAAATTCTGTATGACACCTGCTTGCTGTTTGTGTAGGGTACTGAATCAAAATATATGTTTACCACATGCAAGCTACTGCAATTTGAGAGATAGATAGTAGAAGGATATACTCACTAGATAATAGTCTCTTTTTTTTTTCCCAAGGAAATTACAGGCTAGTTGAAGAAATATAACAGATAATAATAACTAGACTTCAGTGCCAACTATCTGCCAGACTTCAAATTCATAATAACTAAGATTTACAATAGCCCTGTCTATCCAGTAGCTTTTGCTACATTAACTATTTCAAAACTAGAAGATTAAAACAATAATTTTCAAAACGTTGGACCTAGACCACCTGCTTTAAAAATCATATGGGAAATTACTAGAAATTCAGCTTAAGGACCATATCTCAGATCTATGAATCAGAATCTCTGTGGGAAGAGCAAGTAATTGGTCTTAACTAAACTTCAACGTGATTCTGAAGCAAGCTAAAGTNACCTAGACCACCTGCTTTAAAAATCATATGGGAAATTACTAGAAATTCAGCTTAAGGACCATATCTCAGATCTATGAATCAGAATCTCTGTGGGAAGAGCAAGTAATTGGTCTTAACTAAACTTCAACGTGATTCTGAAGCAAGCTAAAGTTTTGGCACCATTATGGTAAAATAACCATATATTAAAGTTCAAAAATCTATGTTTTGGTAATTTGGCTTGGGCTCAGTGGAGGCTGAGGAAAGGAGTGGGGACTCGTTTCACATCAGCTGTATTCACTTATACATACGTTGTTAAGTCAGCTGTTTGCTAACTGACCTACAATGTCTTCAGCTGGGACAGCTTATCTCTGCTCTAAGTGGTCTCATATGCTTCCGGAATTTAGCCTTGTCTTAAATGACAGTTAAGCGGGACTCGAGGAAAGCAAGTGGCAGCATGTAGTCTCTTGAGGCCTAAGTTCACAACATGTACACTCTGCAAATTGTCACATTCTGTTGGCCAAAGCAAATCTCAAGACCAGTGCAACTTCAAGGAGTGGGGATATAGACTCTATCTATTGATACATGACCTAAAAGTCACTTGCAAGGGCAAGGATATGAGATGGAAAACTGAGACCACTGTTTTCCAACAGTCTACTATATGACAGATACTCTTTCACTTAATCTATTAGATTAACAAACTGAAGTTCAGCAAATTTAACTAAGTTTTAAAAAGTCATCATCTAGTAAGTGGGCAAATGTTAGATTTCAACCTAGACATTCTAATTCTCACTAGTCAAGTCATGTAGAAATAGATATAACATAGTACATGATAAGCAGAAGAATAGAGGCTCAAATAAGACTTTACCGAAGTCTGAGACAAATAAGTTTTATTGATGGAAAGACCATAAAATTTTCAATAAGAGTACTGAACTCTGAGCTGGATCATGAAGGATGAATGATTTAAGAACAGAATTTGTGAGTCTAAAAAATACCAACTCCCATTAGTAAACCTATGGAATCTCTTTTGACTTTTGATTGTGTGGAACACAACGAACTGTGGAAAATTCTTCAAGAGGTGGGGATACCAGACCATCTGACCTGCCTCCTGAGAAATCTGTGTGCAAGTCAAGAAGCAACAAATAGAACTGGACACAGAACAATTGACTGGTTCCAAATTAGGAAAGGAATATGTCAAAGGTGTATATTGTCACCCTGATTATTTGACTTATATGCAGAGTACATCATGCGTAAATGCCAGGCTGGATAAAGCACAAACTGGAATCGATTGCCGGGAGAAATATCAATAACCTCAGATAAGCAGATGACACCACCCTTATGGCAGAACATGAAGAAAAACTATAGAGCCTCTTGGTGAAAGTGAAAGAG
>SJYV01012771.1:0-18953 GCA_006410875.1 Neotragus pygmaeus | reverse complement strand
CTGCTGCTGCTGCTGCTAAGTCGCTTCAGTCGTGTCCAACTCTGTGTGACCCCAGAGATGGTGGCTTACCAGGCTCCCCCGTCCCTGGGATTCTCCAGGCAAGAACACTGGAGTGGGTTGCCATTCCCTTCTCCAATGCATGAAAACGAAAAGTGAAGTCGCTCAGTTGCTCAGTCGTGTCCGACCCTCAGCGACCTCATGGACTGCAGCCCACCAGGCTCCTCCGTCCATGGGATTTTTCAGGCAAGAGTACTGCCTTCTCCACTACCCCTACTAGTCTGTTAAAATAATGAGAAGTCACATACATAGTTTTCAGAAATATTTGATAATTATAATAAATGAACTGTTGAAATGTAAGCATTTCGAACAAATGTAAGAAGTATGCACTTGCATAAGACCTTCATGTGAAATAACGTTAAATCGTGAGTCACCATCACTATGTTAAACATGTACAAATTTGTTAAAAAAGAAGTTAAGCCCCTCAAAATAAACTTCCTAGCAGAATCGAGTCACAATTCTAAAAAGTAGGTCAGTTCTGAAATATACTTGAAAACAGAAATGATCAGATGGCTACAGATTATTAATAGCATTGGAATCAGACTCCTGTGATAATAAAAATACTGTTTCTGCTTGTGGGAAATCATAAATACTGTTCCTACTTGTGAAATTATTTGACTGATATTTGACACAATGGGCTTCCTTTGTGGCTCAGCTGGTAAAGAATCCGCCTGCAATGCAGGAGACCTGGATTTGATCCCTGGGTTGGGAAGATCCCCTGGAGAAGGGAAAGGCTACCCATTCCAGTATTCTGGCCTGGAGAAATTCCACGGACTATAGTTCTAATACTTTGGCCACCTGATGGAAAGAACTGACTCACTGGAAAAGACCTTCATGCTGGGAAAGATTGAAGGCGGGAGAAGGGGATGACAGAAGATGAGATGGTTGGATGGCATCACCGACTCGATGGACATGAGTTTCAGTAAACTCCGGGACTTGGTGATGGACAGGGAGGCCTGGTGTGCTGCAGTCCATGGGGTTGCAAAGAGTAGGATAAGACTGAGCAACTGAGCTGACACAATAGGTGGAAATATGGTGTTAGTTATGGCTGCTAGCAAAGAATTACCAAAAATGCAATATAGCTGAGCATAAAACTGGACAGTCCTTGTGTCCTTCTTAGGACACAAGGAAGCTTGTGATTCAGTAAGTAAAGAAAAGTAATAACTGATTATATGTCAAACTTATGCTAATTTAAAAATTTTGCTTTATTTTTTATTCATATCAAATATAGTTAACAGTTTAGCTTATTTAAATAAATAACTTTATTCCCGAAAAGTGGAAGATCAGCTGTGAACACGCGTGTTTAAGTCCTGACCTGAAGTCAGGCGGACAGGTACTTTTGGCCACCAGGTGGCAGCTGTTAGCTTTACATGCAGAATCTGTAAAACCAGGCTAGGTAAATTGAGCCTTGCATCCTAAAAATGACAATGTAATAAGTAGTATTTAATTATTAAGTAAGTTTCCAAGATAGGGAATAGTATTTTCAAGGAGAAGATAAAATATTAATTCTCCTATATGCTGCTGCTGCTAAGTCACTTCAGTCATGTCCGACTCGTGCAACCCCACAGACAGCACCATCAAATTGTCCCCAGAAAAATTTCAGTTTGCAATGAATGGAACCTGATTGAATTTCCTTTACTTCTATTCAGCTAGCATGTAGATGAATCTTGACTAGATCCTGAAAAAAACATGTCTCTCTGCTTGCTCAGGTATATTTTAATAAAGGTAGGAAAGAGACACATGTTCACAGAGTTTAAAAGTCTACATGACTTTTTATTCTCATGGTGGAGAGATTCCTTGTGTTTTAAATTTCGGGCTTGATTTGTCGTATGGTTCACTTTATGATTTCCTGCCATTTTCAGAAGAGGTAAAAACTGTAATAGTCAGTAAAACAAGAACTAAAATCACATCAAGTTACCTAATGTTAATGTACAATTCTATTGTTTTCCAAAAGTATAAGCAAAAATTACCTGCTTATTAAGATGGAAAATTAACACGTGGAGACATTTCAGCAGCTCAGTCTTGTCCAGCCTAGTCTCCTTCCCCTCCCCTAGGATACTCTGCTCACGTTCTCCTAGTATTTAAGTCTACTTTCTCGGGAGACACCTATCACGGTTGCCTGAGCAAAAAACCCACTCTCCTTTCTTCCAGAAGTCTCTAGGGTATGTGTCTTGTCCTCCTGCCCCACCACTTTCATGCCCCTCACCACCCCCAAGTACAACTCATTTCTCCACTCAGGCATCCTTGACTGTGGGTGTTTGAATCAGGACTAACTGAAACACTACATCCCTCTAGCCATACAGATACTGCTTTACTGACAGCTTGGTGATGCAGACATTCCTATGTTAAATATTTTATTTCTGGTAAAGCATAACTGGAGAAGGCAATGGCATCCCACTCCAGTACTCTTGCCTGGAAAATCCCATGAACGGAGGAGCCTGGTAGGCTGCAGTCCATGGGGTTGCTGAGTCAGACACGACTGAGCGACTTCACTTTCACTTTTCACTTTCATGCATTGGAGAAGGAAATGGCAACCCACTCCAGCGTTCTTGCCTGGAGAATCCCAGGGATGACGGAGCCCAGTGGGCTGCCGTCTGTGGAGTCGCACAGAGTTGGACACGACTGAAGTGACTTAGCAGCAGCAGCAAAGCATAACTATTAAGAGGCCATGCTGTATCTAGTTCATATGTTGGGGGAAAAGGGAAACATTCAGGAGTTCTTGGAAATCAAATGTGAACGATAAAAGCGAAGGCTTAATGGAATAATCAGCAGTCCAAAGATGACTAACACGGAAGCGCAGCAGTGCAACTTGAGTGCTGGGCTGACAAGGAGTGCGCGGCTGGGCGCTGGGCGCAAGGCCAGCGCTTCCCTTACGAAGAGACCTTAGGGAGGAGAGACGGCGTTTTGGCTAGACAGGCAATCCTGATGCCAAAGCGATCAAGAGCTAGTCAGCAGTATACAGGATTACAGTATACAGTAAACAGTATGCAGTCAGCAGGATCTCCCGGCCATAGTCACCTCTGCTCATCGTCGGGCCTCTTGATCAGATTGAAGAGTATGTGGAGAAGCTGGTCCCTCTCCTTGGGCTCAGGGTGCAGGCAGGCTGTGCACAAGATGAGGGGGATCAACTCCTAGAGAGACACGAAGGTGGAAAAGGCCAAAGTAAAAACGCATCGCAGAACATTCTTTTCCCCCCAGAGTGTTCAGAAATGGAAGTTTTAAATGAAATAAACCTCAACACAGAGAGGAGCACATTTTTATTTTGTAAGGCTGATAATTCAAGAGATAAACACAGTTATGGAGTGATTGTGCACATCACAATGTAATAGAGTAACTTACAATTGAACTAACCTTGTTTTCTCATCCAATACTTCCCAAAGGTCTACTACCTTTTACACTAAGTAACATTTTATCTACTATAAGCTGATATAGTAGTTTAAATTTTGAAAGTGCTTTTAAATAAAAACTTGCAGAAGTTAACTATATTTTAAAACCTGAAATGGAAAACAGAAAATAAAGATGACTCTTCATACTTCCATAAGCACAGTAGGATCGGAAATAATTAATAAATTTATACCCTTAGCACCTAACCTAATTAAAAAGATAATCTTCACAGGTATTGAATGCTCTCCATAAAAGTATTTATGGAAATGTTCTATTTTGAAATGAAAATTTTAAATAATATTTTGTTTCACTTTCAACATACAGAAGTAAATTTAGTATTTTCAAGGAAATAGACAAAAGTTTGTTTCTCTTTTACAAAGTATTTGAAAATTAAAGTTTTTTCACATTTTAATTAAACTGAGGCAAAATTCTAAAATACATTTAAAAGATATTAACGTTTTTCACTTTTGAAGCAGATTTGAAAATCTAATGAAATAAAACTTCAAAAGTGATAAAGTATTTTTGGAGAGAAATCCTCTGAGTTATTTTGTAGATATTTTAAAGAAATTACTATGATATAATAAAAAGGGTAGAATGATTATTCTCATTTATTTTTCCTATCTACCTCCCTACCCACCAAAAAGTATTAGTAGATTTAAAATAGGAATTAATCACTAGGTACTAATGCATGGCTGGATGGCATCACTGACTCAATGGACGTCAGTCTGAATGAACTCCGGGAGTTGGTGATGGACAGGGAGGCCTGGTGTGCTGCGATTCATGGGGTCGCAAAGAGTCAGACACGACTGAGCGACTGAACTGAACTGAACTGAATGCATGACACTTTAAAGAAAAGTCTACATTATTCTGAAGATGGTTCCGCNTGGTGATGGACAGGGAGGCCTGGTGTGCTGCGATTCATGGGGTCGCAAAGAGTCAGACACGACTGAGCGACTGAACTGAACTGAACTGAATGCATGACACTTTAAAGAAAAGTCTACATTATTCTGAAGATGGTTCCGCAGAAACAGATGATGTGCTTTTAGAGGAGCTGAGTCTGAAACTAAGGCATGACTAGAAGTCCTTTCCATTATTTCTAATGTCTTACATATATTATGTTAAAATTATAATTACTCAGTATAAATCTAAATTCAAAGCACAAAGATGTAGATAAGAAGAGGAAAAACAAATCTGAGAAGCAAAAACAAATTTAAATTTGAAACACTTATTCTGCCATCTTTCTATTTAGGTGCCTCTGTAGGTTTTAGATTAGTGAATAACTGAAAAGTGGGGAAAATAATTTTGCACTGGGAATGGAACAGTATATGTACAGATCGTTATATTTTGATGTTTTCCAAATATGCTTACTATGAGGCTTGATGGGTGAGGACCATTAATATGAGGATCCTTAGAGAATTCCACTGAGATTGCTAAGGGCCAGTGATACTAATGAGAGGACTAGGATGACGCATGAGCATATTCCACTGAGAGTAAAAGTTTAAGGATGAAAAGGTAGTTAGTCTAGAAAGTACTAACAAAAAGGGAAAATATATTTATGCCTGAAAAATCAAAAAGGCCCTAAATATTTAACTTGTACTTTTCCCTCATGTCCCATGGGTTTTCTTGCTTTCTCCTAACCCTTCTTCCTGCTTCCCAATTATCTCCAAATATTCACTCTTAAAACTATCTCACTCTACTCTCTTCCTATTGCATTACTCTTTAAAGAAATAAAGTTATGAAGTGTAGGTAAGATATCTGCTGTAACTGCAAGTACATGCATACACCCTCTGTTTAAAATACAGAATAGTTTCTTTATCTCAAAAATAGGTATACCAAAATAACTGTTACTGTTTACTTTTTGTGCCTTACATTTTCTTTTCCTTTTTTCTTTTTTTTTAAGCTACGAGGCTTAGTGATTCTTGATCAAAGAGGAATTTTATGTTATAGGTTACTGTAATGAATCTTTTAACTGGAATGTAGCTACAGATGTGCCAAACCAAGAATGCTAAACTCGGAGTTTGAAGAGCTCTTGTCTCAAAACTCCGAAGTACCAAAGAACCCAATGAAAACTGTGAACCTCTCTGAGTTTTTGTTTCCTCAACGGAAACATACAGGAATTAAGCTGAGTACAGAAATAAAAAATACATATATTTTGTCATTTTCTTATCTCTTTCTAATAAGATTGTTAATTTTCCTTTCTAAGATCAAAGCTAGCCTCAAAACCCTTCTCAGCACAGCAGCCATTACCGACCAATCCAAACGGACACATAGGAAAGGAAAAAAAAAAATGTGTCAATCCTTGTCTCCTTGAACTCTAAAATTTTGTGAATTTAGGACTTTAGGGAAATATTCTTCCACTTTTCTCAATCACAGCAATAATTTACTCTGCCACCTGCTTTTATTTCTTGCTGGCTAAAATGGCAAACCGGGCAGTCAGTGCCAATACACTCTGGTTGATACTCTACGCCAAGGAGAAGTGGGCACATTGTGGCACCTTGATGGCAACGGCAGTTCTAAAGTGTGCCAGGTGGCTTCCTCTTCCTGAGCATCGCTGAGCTGAGAAGAGGTCCAGAAGAGGATGGCAGGAAAAAGTGGAAGCTGTGGTCTGTCTGTGACAGAGCCATCAGGACTTGAGTTGCTAAATTATGACCAGCTTCAAATATCCTAACTTCCTCTATCATTCATTTAATCACAACTTCTATTTATACCACTTTTCAAATAATGAATTCTGTAAGTACGTTATCTGCTGTGCTGCGTATCCTACTTCTTGTAAATTTACCCTTTTCAAGCCTCTGATGTACTAGTCTATCCAGAGGACGCCTCAGGATCTTCACACTACAGCTGACCCTCAAACACAGGTTTGGGCTGTGCTGTGGGTCCACTTATATGAAGTGTGTGTGCACTTAGCAGCTCACGTTGAGTCCGACTCTTTGCAACCCCATAGGCTAGCCCACCAGGCTCCCTTGACCATGGGAATTCTCCAGGTAACAATACTGGAGTGGGTTGCCATGCTCTCCTCCAAGGGATCTCCCCAATCCAGGGATCAAACCCATGCCTTCTGCATTGCAGGCGGATTCTTCTCTGTCTGAGCCACCAGGAAAGCCCAAGAGTACTGGAGTGCACAGCCTCTCCCTTCTTCAGGGGACCTTCCCAACCCAGGAATTGAACCAGGGTCTCCTTCATTGCAGGCGGATTCTTTACCAGCTGAGCTACCAGGGAAGCCCACTCACGTGCAGATTTCAGCCCTTAAACATGTGCTACATTACTACACGGATCTGTGATCGGCTGAATGTGAAGTTATACTTGGATACTGAGCTGGGTGGTGGTCAGCACACATAATCTGTGCACTGTTCAAGGAAGGGTCAAGGGTGCGCATAAATGTATAGATTTGAATCTATATTTTCCCACTGGTATCATCATCTCCAACTGAAGAAATCTAGTGTTTAAAATAGTTTCCTTATAATTCTAAATAAAATATTTAAAAACTAGTGTCTAGATTTTCAGAAGAAAATGTGACAGTGGTTTTAAAAATGTCTTTGAATAATAACCATGGCAAAATAATAAAGCTTTGATAAACATTATATACAAAAGGAATCCCTTGCCTACCCCGCATAAAAACGTTACTGGGTCCATATTTCAAGGCAACAGACATTTTAAATATTTTCAAACATGCTTTATCAGTTAATGTGTACTGAAGTGAAATATAAAACTGATCTACTGATCATTAGAGAGGAAATCAGTGTAGTAATCCTATTACAGAAGGTATTCCCGTAGTTTCTTACCACGGACACTAGGAAAGATATTTCTAAGGCCTTTAGAATTCATTAACCTAAAAGACTCAGTAATCTGCACTTTACTCAAGTAAATGAGTTTTGCTTCAACTGGTTTGACTTCTGCCATTTTGACAACACTAGTTCTTTCCATATGAAGGACCTCCCACCCTTCCTATGAAATTTTGTACATAATTAAACAAGAAAGGTTTCTAGTATTTTTCTTTCAGTTTTATAAGTAAAACAAAATAAATTCTAATGGTAATAAATCATTTTCAAGGTAGTAAATGTCTTCAGAGATGATTACATTTGATTTAATGAATATTTTTACTTGACTTTCTTAGTCTTTAAAGATTAGTATGTGTTCAGACTACAAAAACAGAAGAAAAAATAGTACCTGAACAGGATGTAAAACAATGTGAGTGATCAGACGTTAAAGGGAAAAGAAATGAAGTAGGAAATGAGATCAGGCACAATTTAAAATTTAAAAAAGTATGGGAATGTTGATATGATAATGACTCCAAGATCTGAAAGGAATCTAAAACACAAAAGGAAGTATTGCACTTAGATCAGATACCAATGAGGGAATGTTTGACTACTTCAGGTCAGGAAGCAAAACTCTACAATTCTAGAAAGGTGATATCAGTCCAGTTAATTACAGGTCACCACTTCTTTGCACAGTTCCACTGAAAATGTTTCCTAAAATCTAAGCTTCGAAAAAATTTGATGGCTGTTACTAAATTTTTTTCATGTAGTCTTTTGCCTAGGAATTAAGCAATAATGAATTACAATTTAAATTCAAATACTGATAAATAGACACCCTTTGATTTGGATTTTCAGTTGAAATTTGTCATGATGTTGGTAGTAACATATAGAGGAAAAAAAAACATTACAAAGACATATAAGGAAAAGACAAGATTACTCACCTCTGGAAAAGTTTTATACTTCAAGGGCTGCCTATTCTTAGAATTATTAACATCTATAATTCCCAGGTCTCAGCCTTTAGGAAGCTTAACTGAAATACTTAAGTGACTTTTAAACTCTGATACTGCTAAAGAGCATGTGATTTACTCTGAAAATTACAAGATACACACACACAGAGCATGGGTGCAGAAGGCGGACCGAGCCTGCGCGCCTCACTGTCCACTTTCCTCTGCTCGCGCTGCTCCACTACACTCACTCAACTCAATTACGAATTACATCGCTACTCCTAAGTTAGAAGCTTACCACAGAGCAACCACAAATGGTAAGGTAAAAGAGTAAAGTTTGGTTTCTTAGAAGATAAACAAGTCTTTAGGGGTACTAGCTAATTTTTCAGGCTTTTAGGGAATTGGTGCTCTCCTTTATCTTTTTTTCTTTTTACAGCTTTAATGATATCCATTTCACACAACACACTCTAAAACAACCAATGGGTCAAAGAAATCACTAAGGAAATTAAAATACTTTGAGATAAATGAAAAACAGAACATACCAAAGCATGTGAGATGCAGCATAAGCAGAACAGAGAGGGAAACCTATAGCCACAATCACCTGCATTAGCAGAACAGACAGAGACCTATAGCCACAATCACTTGCATTAGCAGAACAGACGGAGACCTATAGCCACAATCACCTGCATTAGCAGAACAGACGGAGACCTATAGCCAAAATCACCTGCATTAAACAAACGAGATTCCAATTCAACAACCTTGCCACAAAAAGGCAACTAAACTAAAGGCCAGCAGAAAATAATGAAGATTACAGCAGAGGTAAGTGAAATATACGACCGGAAAAAAAAAACAACCCAGAATTAACAACATCAAAAGTTGGCTCTTTGAAAGGATCAATAGAATTGACAATTTTTAATTTGACTAAGAGAAAAATAGAGAAGATGCAAATAACTAAAATGAGAAATAAAGGAGAGGCCATTAGTAACAAACNAAAACAACCCAGAATTAACAACATCAAAAGTTGGCTCTTTGAAAGGATCAATAGAATTGACAATTTTTAATTTGACTAAGAGAAAAATAGAGAAGATGCAAATAACTAAAATGAGAAATAAAGGAGAGGCCATTAGTAACAAACTTTAAAAAATCAAAAGGATTGTAAGTGAATACCATAAACAATGGTCCACCAACAAGTTAGATAATCAATAAATGAACTAACTCCTAGAATCACATAAATGACCAAAACTGATACAAGAAGAAACAGAAAATCAAAACAGACCTATAACAGGCTAATAGATTGAATCAATAATTAAAAAACCTCTAGGATCAGATGACTTTGCTTGTAAATTCTAAAACACATTTAAAGAATTATTAATACTGATCGTACTCAACTGTTTGAAAGAACAGAAAAGGAGGAACAATTCTTAACACATTCTGTGTGCAAATACTATAAAGAATTTCCTGTTCATAAAATACAAGAGTTAATACTGTTTGATGCCAATATTCCTCAAAGTGATCCACAGATTCACTGCAATTCCTATCAAAATTCAAATGACTTTTATGGCAGAGACCAAAACTGAGCATCCCATTATGTGGAACCAAAAGGGGCCCTAAATGGCTAAATGATATTGTGAAGAGAACAAATCTGGAAGACTCATACTTTCTAATTTCAAAACTTACTGTAAAGCTACAGTAAACAAAATAGAGTGGAACAGGCATACGGATAAACATAAAGACTCATGGTACAGAATTGAAAGTATAGAAATGAATCCAACATCTACATCAAACTGGTTTTTGACAAAGGTGCCATGACCATTCAATAAAGCAACAATTGTCTCTTCAACAAGTGGTGCTGGGACGCCTGGGCAACTTCATGAACAGAACACAGTTCTGAACTCCTGCCTCACTCCATATATTAACAAAAAACAAAACAAAAACATGGATCAATCACCTAAATATAAGAGCTAAAGGTATAGAACTATTAGAAGAAAACATAGGGATACATTTTTCTGACTTCAGCTTTGGCAATGTATTCTCAGATGGATACCAAAAACATCAGCAACAAAAGAAAAAAATAGAGAAATCAGATTTCGCAGAAATGACAAACATCTGTCCATTTAAGGACAACATCAACTACAGGACGAAAGAAAATACTTGCAAATCATATATGAGGCCAGAGTTTAATATCCCAAATTGTAAGAACTCTTACAATTCAAAAACAAACCATCCACTTAAAAAATGGGCAAAGGATTTACTAAAATTTACTGCATGTGAGATGACAGCTCAGGGACAGGAGAGTAAAAGCTCTTATTGTACATCTTTTCATATTCAAAAGATGTTAAACCATGACTATACATTATTTAGTCAAACCTTATACTCTATTTTTAATGCTTTATTTTTAAAATTATCTAGGATATTCCTATGATCAATCATACAAATGGACNTCAGGGACAGGAGAGTAAAAGCTCTTATTGTACATCTTTTCATATTCAAAAGATGTTAAACCATGACTATACATTATTTAGTCAAACCTTATACTCTGTTTTTAATGCTTTATTTTTAAAATTATCTAGGATATTCCTATGATCAATCATACAAATGGACATTTTAATTGTAGTCACATATCAATAAAAAGGCTTATACTGATAAAAGAACACAAAAAACTTGAGAAATAAGAAAAAACAAAAATATTAATTCTTAAAGCATAAGACCTTTTAAAAAATATAAATTTATGGAACTAGGGTAAAATATTAAATACAAGTAATTCAATATCAAAGGATAAAATCAAATAAAAGTTTTGTGCTTTTTATGCCCTGGGATTAGTTTCAAAGAAAGGCAAGATAAACCTCATCATTTACCAATTTAACTTTGAGGGAATACAACTCTGGTATATTAAAAATGGTAAATTTTACAGTAAAACAAAATATGATACAAATAATTAAGTAAACAAAGATAAGTGATCAATTCTTCATGAAATTATAAGTATAAAAATATTTTTATATATAAAAAACTTAAAATCAGCCAGAAAAGTAAACATCATACCACAAATAAAACACACATGTGTATATAAACATATGCTCACGTACATATTGATATATGTATCCGATTACTGAGGATGCAAATTTATAAAAACTTCATGCAGTACAATCAGATTTTAGTGGTAGAGTTTTTTATGATTAAAAAAGGGAAAATAAAAATTAAAGCTTAAACTTCATCTCATGACGATTAGGTTTCTATGCTATTTTAAAGAGTGTCTTAAGGAAACATAGTAAGAGGGATGCAAACGTTAATGCACTGCACAGATTATGCTACAAGCTGGAAAGGAAAGAAGCTCAGACACCATTCTGCCAGGCAGAACTGCAAAACAATCTGAAATTGGACACTGATCCTTCAAGACAGAGAATTTTCATACTTCTTAATATCTCACAACTATTCTTAAATGTTAGGTAAAATAAAACCATCAGTAAGAAAATAGTCATGCTTATCATTTTTAAATTAAAAATACCTATAGGTATAAAAATTATTAAAGCTCCACACATACGTTTTCTTGAGGATCAGTACAAATTTCTTGTGCTAAACAGATAATTAAGGATAAGCTGTCATATGGGTTTTGCCAATGCATTGTGTACCTATCATACTGTAGGTCCCATGAATTATGATTAAAGCCAGTGGTAAAGATTAAGAGGATAACAAAAGAAAACCTGTAGGGCACGTTCGGTGATATTCTTAACCTATTTAAAAATTCTGTGAATTGCAAACTGATTTCATAAATTGAATAATTAAAATAGATAAACTTGTTTGCAAATAAATCATTCACTATTTAAATGAGATTACAGATAATTTTTCCTTAATCTTTTAATGGCGAAATAGAACTCTAAAAATACTTTCTGTAGTATTTATGGCTTATAACATAGGCAATGTGTATCAATGGAGAAGGCGATGGCACCCCACTCCAGTACTCTTGTTTGGAAAATCCCATGGACGGAGGAGCCTGGTGGACTGCAGTCCACGGGGTCGTTAAGAGTTGGACACAACTGAGCGACTTCAGTTGCACTTTTTNGCAATGTGTATCAATGGAGAAGGCGATGGCACCCCACTCCAGTACTCTTGTTTGGAAAATCCCATGGACGGAGGAGCCTGGTGGACTGCAGTCCACGGGGTCGTTAAGAGTTGGACACAACTGAGCGACTTCAGTTGCACTTTTTACTTTCATGCATTGGAGAAGGAAATGGCGGCCCACTCCAGTGTTCTTGCCTGGAGAATCCCAGGGACGGGGGAGCCTCGTGGGCTGCCGTCTATGGGGTCGCACAGTCAGATACGACTGAAGTGACTTAGCAGCAGCAGCAGCAATGTGTATCAAAATAAATCTGCTACTCTATTTCAGACATTTAAAGCATCTGTCAATAACAGGTTAGCTACAAGAAAAATGAAAAAGATACTCTCAAGAGTTATTGCAGACAATATTATAACTATCCTATTCTAAGACAAGTCTAACTACTGCCAAACAAATACAATAAAACTAACATTAATAAGAGGTAACTACAAGTGCATTTAAGAAAAGAGTTAAATTATTAGTCCCTATTAATGTTCAATCCCAAGACTGTCTATTTCTGTAGGCAAGTCACGCATGTCGTATCAAGAGAGAGATCAAATAAATCAGTTAACTGGTAATGTAGAGAACGGACAGTGTTGATGGCACATAAATGGACCTACAGTAATAGTTAGTGTTGCGGAAGCTAATGATGCTTTAAGCAAAATTGGAAACATGAATACCATGCAGTTTCACTGAACTCACCTGACAGAGGTGTAAAACCATTCTCTAGGAGCAGAGATGCATGCACAAAAGTAAGAACATGATTGCAAGTAACAGACTTTAACAAAATGAAAATTTAACACTAAGCTTCAAAATGACGGCAAATGGACGACATGATGGTCTCAGGGTGACAGTGCTTCTCGGGGCCTCACCTCTCTCTTGGCCAGCAGCACGTTAGGCACGATGTGCGGCAGGCAGCGCCCCAGCATCAGCATGACGCTCGCCTCGCTGTCTGCAATCCGAGACACCTGCAAGACCACAGGGTTAATCAAGGCTGGCCCTGGAGGGCTGCTGTGCGCCACGCGGCTGCAAGGATCAGCATGAAGCTCGCCCCGCTGACTGCAATCCGAGACACCTGCAAGACCACAGGGTTAAGCAAGGCCGGCCCTGGAGGGCTGCTGTGCACCATGCGGCTGCAAGGCTATGCTTTGGACCCTGTTTCAAACACTTCTGTTTCAAACACACATTCAAAAGGACAATTTATGAGGAGGAGGAAAACAAAAACAAGAACCACCTGAGATTCCAAACAGGACAAACATTTTTGTAGACCAGAAATGGATTTAAAACACTAGAAAGAAACAGGGAGCAGACAGGGAGGCTTACTAGGCTTCAGTTCTGGGAACAAATAGCGATAACACAGGACTGGGGCAGCCTCAATGGCTTTTAATCTTTGTTTTGGGGGGAAAGGTACCCACAAAGTCACAATCTTTGGCTAAGGTGAAAGAGTAGTTTGTATAATGAAAACGCATGCAAGGGCAAGTCCATGGGGGCTGCCCCAGTCTTACAATGAGCGCTGCCAGACTGCATCCAAACCATTCTCCAGCTCTGTCAGATTCTTAACGCCACTGTGGGACAGAAGCCCAGAAGAGGTGACGTGGAATTAACCACAAGAAAGGTATTATTAGAAAGGGAGAAGTACAAAGAAAGGAGAAAAAAATACCCTTTTAAGGTGAGCCTGCAACAACAGTTACAAAGGACTCGATGAAAAGAAATCTGAGAGCCAATTTACTCTGCAAAGACAATCAATCCTAGAGAAATTAAAAATGGAGTAATCTAAAAATAACTGAAATTATAAATAATATATACATCTGACTTGGTTCTTCTAAATTACACCATAAAGAGGCATATAATTGTAGTTTGGTAGACATAAAAAAATTAAAACTAGACTGTCAAGAGTCACTTTCATACTAAACAGAGCTTTAATCCAAAGATAAAAATAATCAACTACTTTTCTTGAAAGCAGAAAACTTTGGATTTATTTCTTAGATTTTTACTTGAAACAGAGTTGTATTACAATTATTTTTTTGGATAAAATGCTAAGAAGAAAAATGGAATGTTTTAAGAAAGTTGCAGGAATCTGGTATAACTTACCTCTGATCCTAAACGACTATCTGCTGACATTCGACAGAAAGAGAGTAGTGCTTGATGGAAAGCAGGAGACAGCTTCCTAGAAGAAAACAGCGAAGGAAAATGGGACAGTGCCCAGCAGTTAAACCGCCGTTTAAGGAGAAAGTAAGCTGCAGGCTGTAATTCCCATCATTACATGTATCCTACCCCACACATGCTTGAATTTTTTAGCCACAAAAGATTTAAGGTCACTTCACTGGAGAATCATACAGGGAAAAAGGAACAGCAACAGCTGCTGAGCTTAAAAGAGCTTGATATTATGTGATGAATGTCTTATAAATGTTAATAGATTAAAACTGAAGTTGTATGGCAGGTCAACGACTATAGAAAGTGTTTGCAACACCTGAAATGAGCCCCTTCCCTAATTCTCTATGGTCCCGGAAAGGTAACGAGTGGCTGCAAAAGATAACCTGGTATGTTGCTGAGAAGTTCTGCAGATCTATATCATGATAACGATAACCCTTACTGTTAGAAACCCACATAAAAGAGCAAAAAATCAAAAATAAATGAAGGAGAGGCTCATTCAACATTCACATATATTTTAAATGAAGGATTTTTTTGTAATTGAAAATATTAGCCTATTTATGTTTAATATAGAAGGTTAAAACATTTATATTTCTAAAATAACACTGGTCTCTATGTAATAGTATTCATAACATCGTAACTATGAGCTGTATTCTATGTGCTCAATCTACGAAGGAAAGCGGTACTATTTAAGGTTACATAACAGAGGTTGTCTAGCAGACACCACAGAGTGGCCCCCGGGAGCACCTGACTATGGAGTTAGTGTGAGCAGCCACCCCTGCAGCCCCTGCAGTCTCAGGGGGGCATACACGCCTTACACGGAGAGCGGCTCCGGGAGCACCTGACTATGGAGTCAGTGTGCCAAAGTTGGAGACTGTTTGCTCATTATGCCCCCCTCCCCTATTCTTTTCGCGGAGGGAGATACAACACATCTAACTGCCCAAGCCAGAAAGTCTTTACCCTCCCCTTAGTTTTAACCTCCTAATCCAATCAATTTTTTTTTTTTTTTTACCTTCTAACTCTCTTACAAATCTATCTATGTCTTTCCAATACAGGAAATTCCACCATTTCTTTCTTGGACTCTTCCAACAGATATCCCATGAGTCTCCATTCTTGATACCCTCTAATCACCACTACTCTAGAGGACTCTTTCTAGAACTTCAGTTCAGCCGCTCAGGCATGCCCAGCTCTTTGAGACCACATGGACTGCAGCACGCCAGGCCTCCCTGTCCATCACCAACTCCCGGAGTTTACTCAAACTCATNACTTGATACTACAATTGGGTATATTTCTTACTCATAGCCTATAAGAACATTTCTTATTCATTTCAAAGTGCCCACTATTATCTTAATAATAGAGATAGTCAGCAAAATTAAACATTAAGGCTCGTGTTAGTGTTTTAGTGGGCCAAACAACAGCACCTTGTTCATCTTCTGTAGCATTTGGAATCAATTAAGAGATGTATTCAAGAGAAAGAGAAAAGCAGATCTAAATGTCAATATTTTTGTCAATTAAAAGCTAATCAGTTAAATTGCAGAATGCGACTTACAGTTATAACTGCTTGCTAGTCTCCACCCAAATCACTGACACTTGCCTACCCACTCACAGCTTTGAGTAACAGGGTCATTCTCTCTGGGTTTATCATATGACCTAGAGAGAACAAGAATGTATCTTTTCTGAGGGCAGTCCAAGCCAGAGAAAAGATAGAAGAAAGAGTCAAATAAAACTACCACTTCTCTTCCAAAAGGAGTGGGGAAAGAGTGTCATCTTATAAAGGATAGATATTGTCATTGCTCTTAAAGGTGTCGATGTGCATAAAACTCTTTCACTGAAAGATGTTCTGCCATGATGGCCACAGAAGCAATTTACAAGAATTAAATAGGAAGCAATTTAATGCACGGCTGTAGGGACAGGCTGACCTAGGTTCTTATGTGAGCTGTGCCATTTACCAGAGCACTTAAGCTCTCCAAGCTTTTTATTCTTACATCTGTGAAATAAAGAAATGTGCGCCTACTTTCTCTAGTAATTGTGTAAATAAAATTAACTATTTTATTTGTTATCTTTAAAGCCCCCACACATGAAAGGTGATTATTACTTTCACAGAAAGCACAGATGGGGAACTCCACAGCAGACTAAATCTCTAAGAAAGCAAGAGAGATACGCTTATATTTTCTAATAACTGTCAATATATTTAGTTCACTGGATCATATAAGTTACATCTTATTTGTATCAGGGCAAAAACAGATACTTGAGTGCAATCATTATGCCACCTTCNGACTAAATCTCTAAGAAAGCAAGAGAGATACGCTTATATTTTCTAATAACTGTCAATATATTTAGTTCACTGGATCATATAAGTTACATCTTATTTGTATCAGGGCAAAAACAGATACTTGAGTGCAATCATTATGCCACCTTCAGGCATCTTTCTTAGAATTCTTTTTAAAATAAACTTTGCTTTTTATCCCTTTCAAAGTCATTAATCAAACTATTGATTGGTGCTTGAAGTAGTGCAGGTGCTGCTATTACATATTCATTGTTAATCAAATTATTTATTCAGCCCAGTAGATTATATACACACAACACAATCTTCAGCATCCCATCATGCTATCCAGAATCTGAAATTTATCATAGTAATATTCAGATACATTTTATTAGAGTTATATGAAATACAAGCTCTCCAAGTTAAGAGTCCCAAAAGCCTAACTTCTCTACTTTTACTTCTTAAGAACATTGGTTTTCCTTTTTAATGCAATTTTTAACACATTTTAAAATAAATTTTTGTTCCATTTTCAATAATGAGATTAGATTTTAATATGCAGATTCAGATTTTTTTAATATCATCATCCTAGAGTGATTCAGTGACAAAATCTTCAGGATGATCTGGTTTAATGCGCTCCATTTTCAGACAAGAAAACCAGAGACTTAGAGGTAACTTACTCAAGATTACAGTGTGCAGAAGAATCTGGTCTGCTGATATCTGTATTCTTTCCATGGCTTCCCAATGTGATAAGGGTTATCGACTGAGCTGTTTAAAAATATGATTTGTGATGTAGAAGTAGCAGGAAGACCAATATGCTGAACTTGCCAAGGTGAAGAATTTCAAATTCTATCAGGCCAAGTTTTAACTGATGAGCACAATCTGGTAAAGCACATATTAATATGCACATGGTAAGGTTCCCTGCATAAAGTAAGTGTTTAATAAAAATGTTTTGAGGACAAATTTTATCCTCTTATGCTATAGTTGTATCTCTAGCATGTGGGACCCCCAAGTCATCCAGGCAGAGTGTAAATGCATATGCAAATTTACTATATTTATATCAAGCATAAATATAAGTATGCTTCTTGAGAAATACCTTAACAGTAACATTTAACTGCAAGTGAATCTGCAGAACTGTCTTCAGAAATGAAACAAAGAATGCACTGGATTATTACATCATATGTTAAAATAAGAAAAAAATTAAATAAATTGACTTTCCAAAGAGCAAATTTCTAAAAATAGCCACTAATTTGCTTGCATAGAGCTTAAAATATATCATCTGCCTCTTATTTGTATTTAATCAACATCTATTGAGACTAGTTTGACTTAGAGCCCATTACTGAGTGTCATGGGAAGATAAAAATAAAATCAACACATCCTTTATGCTTGGAAAGTGTGCTTTTTACTTATAAATCTATATTATACGTGGGGAGGAGAAGAGAATGCCCCATAAAACTTTAAAGTAAGCTAAGTCTCCTGTTACGGAGGTGATGGCACCCCACTCCAGTACTCTTGCCTGGAGAATCCCATGGACAGGGGAGCCTGGTGGGCTGCGGTCCATGGGGTCACAAAGAGTCAGACACGACTCAGTGACTTCCCTTTCACTTTTCACTTTCTTGCATTGGAGAAGGAAATGGCAACCCACTCCAGTGTTCTTGCCTGGAGAATCCCAGGGACGGGGGAGCCTGGTTGGCTGCCATCTATGGGGTCACACAGAGTCGGACACGACTGAAGTGACTTAGCAGCAGCAGCAGCAGCAGCAAGTCTCCTGTTATAATTTACCATAATTTTCTTTGGCTTCATTTCTGTTTATTGAAATTACTCCATTACCAGTGAACGTCTAACCACCATGAACATTTTATTTTATTATTGTTAACATTATTAAATATTTAAAGCCTAAAAATTATAGAGTGTAATGTAACAAATACCCAAGTATCCAATATACAGAATTTAAAACATCAGCTTCATAGAGCAAGACCAAATAACTTAATACTTATGAAATACCTGAGCAATACTAAATACTGAATAAATATTGATATGATAATATCATCCTCATTTGCTGTGTTTTCTTTTGATATTTTAAAGAAGAAAGGAAACCTTATTGCTACAGTTTATTTTCCCATTGTAATCTTCCTCAATCCATGTTTTTATAAATTACCACATATGTATGTGCATTTTCATAAATAATATAAAATGCTTTTAAGTTCTATATTATATCATGAAATTATAAAATGATATAATTGACTATTAAATGATATAATATTACAACATAATTCTATATTTTTAAAAATCATCATGTTCTTGCTATCTGA
>SJYV01012758.1:0-10438 GCA_006410875.1 Neotragus pygmaeus | reverse complement strand
AAGGCCGTCTTTTCAGTATCCTGTTTAATCTTCCATGTCAAATCCTATTGCTCTTAAAATATGGAATAGAGGTGGCAAACGTGCCCAAGGCTTGGTAACATTTAGGCGTCTCCTTACTATGAGGCAATACACTGGATACTGATTCATCACTGTGTCAGACTATGAGATCATCACAAGGTTTGGCAAAAAGCTTTGAGCTAGCAGAATGGCTAGTGAGAAAGCTCTAGGCTGGGGTTTAGCAGATCTGGCTGCATTCAAGCATTGCTTTTATCATTTAAAACCTTGAAGTAGGTGATGATTCTCATCGCTACCTTGTGTTTCAAAGGGAAATTTTAAAACTTGCTTGAGAACATTGCTTTAAAGATTAGGTTCAATAATGTTCCTTAGATGAGTGACTCGAGATACACTGACTGAGGCTCAGTCTCCCAATTTTAAAGTGAAGGCATTGAACTAGTCAAAAAAAAAAAAAATTCTTATGATTTGTTTTAGGGCTAAATGAGACTCATGCTGTAAAAATGTTCTAAAAACACACAAATCATTTAAGAAGTATTGTGGTTTCCCCTAAGCTGGTAATGAATGGAAAAAGGATGCAAATACACATGCTGTGCAGTAGATGATCGACAGCTTGAGTGAATGTTGTTTGCATTGATAATCAAAACTGAAAAAAAAAATCCCATAGAAATGGATAAAATCTAAAATCTACACATGACTGAACTGATGTCCTCCCAGATATTGCTTTCAACTTTAAAATAAAGCACCTGGAGGTTGTCCCAGATGATGCCCAAGAATAAAGACAATTTCTGAGAGGGCCATCCCCCCACCTCAAGTGGCCTATCTCCTTAAAGCCAAACTTCTCTTTTGCCCCTGTCATGAACCTTTTGTTTCATTCTTCCTATGGAAGTATTTTGAAGAATGGACTCAGAAATTTGAGATAACAAAGCTTTTGAATTGAGTAAACTTGACTGATATATTAAATCACCTTGAATTTCACTTTTCTCATCTGCAGAGTGGAGCCAACCACATCATATCTGTGGTCTTGTTTCCCCAGATTCATAACTTCAGTCTAATCATGCAGAGACATCAGATCAATCAAAGTTGAGGAGCTTTTTATTTTATTTTATTTCATTTACAAAATATTCTTCAAAAGTGTCCAAATCATGAAAAACAGGTAAATGTTGAAAAACTGTCACAGACTGGGGGAGACAGAGGAGCCAGGACTGTGAAATATGATTCAACCCATTGAATGGAATCCTGGAACAGGAAGACATTATCTGTGGGATGATAATTTCTCAATTTTAAAAGCTACTGTGGTTATGTGAGATGTTAACATTAGAAGTCTCAGGTCCATCCAAGTCTCTGCAAATGACACAATTCCATTTTTCATGGCTGAATAACATTCCATCATGTATATGTGTCACATCTTCTTTATCCATTTCTCTGTTGATGGACATTTAGGTTACTTCCATGTCCTGGCTACTATAAATAGTGGCACAATGAACAGTGGGGTTCATTTACATAGCTATATCTAAAATAGATATCAAGGCTCAATGCTCTGTACTAGCAAAGAGGGGATATAGATATTTTGTTTTCTTTCTGTTGTATCATTAGGTCATGTTCCACTCTTTGTGATACCATGTACTATAGCTTGCCAGGCTCCTCTGCCCGTGGGATTTCCCAGGCAAGAATACTTGAGTAGGTTGCCATTTCCTTCTCTAGGGGATCTTCCCAACCCAAGGATCAAACCTGTGTCTCCTATATTAGCAGACGGATTCTTTACCACTGAGCTACCAGGGAAGCCTGATAAATGTATATCTGTGACTGATTCACTTAGCTGCACAGCAGAAAGTAACATGATTTTGTAAAGAAATTAAATAACAATTTTATAAAAAGAGTATACAGAGATGCTGTACCATCACTGCAGCTCTTCTGCAAACCTAACATTACTTAAAATAAACTTTTAGAATTAAAATAATGGGCCCAATGAGGTGCTAACTCATGAGGCTGAAGTAAGGATCCAAGGAGATAACATATACAAAATAAGTACGACAGCGTAGGGACTCAATAAACCTCTCCTCCTCCCTGATGAAGGATAAGAGAGATGATTCTACTGCTGCTTTCTCCACCTTCACTCAGAATGCAGATAATTTGCCTTCAATCTGAAAAAAAGCACAAATAATTGCTGAAGTCTGTAATTTAGACAAATGGACTGCATTATGGCAGGGGCAGGGAGCAGAAGGAGTATTATTTCATCTGTCTAAATCTTTTGAGAAAATCAAGGGGGAAAAAGAAAGAAGAAAGCCGCTCAACATTACTTTCTGTCTTTGGTGCCAGCTGCTGACTGCATCTGGCAAGCACAGAGCTGAAGTCTGGCCTAGGAGGTAGAAAAATCCCAGCTTTCGTCCCGCCAACACACACACGGACACACATAAGAAACATTTTTCTTTCCTCAAGTAGATCATTTCCTCAGTAGCAGGGAAGGATTTCAGAGCTCAGTGTGAAACCAAACTGCACAGAACTTTCTGGAGTAAGAGCACCTGACTTCCTTTGCTTCTGACCTCAGCTTTACCTACACCAAATCAGCGACATCACCTGTTCTAACAACTGGAATGTTAGACGCATTTGCACTGAAAAGCCTATGTGTGGTCTTAACAAACTTAAATATCTTTACTCTTCCTTAACTAAGAGACCAATTGATTAGTGTTTTGGGTTTTTTTTTTTTTTAATTAATCCATGAGTACCATTGCTGGGTCATATGGTAGATCTGCTTTTAGGTTTTCTTTTCTTTAACAAATCTCCATACTCATTTCCAGAGAAGAAAATGGCAACCCACGCCAGTGTTCTTGTCAAGAAAATCCTGTGGACAGAAGAGCCTGGTGGGCTGCTGTCCATAGAGTCTCACAGGGTCAGACATGACTGAAGCAACTTAGCAGCAACAGCAGCAGCAGCATACTGGTTTCTAAAGTGGCTGCACCCATTTGCAGTCTCATCAACAGGATACAGAGGTTCTCTACCATCTCATCAACACTTGTTATTAGTAGACTTTTTGGTGATAGCCACTCTAGTTCAAAAAACATACATGCACCCCAATGTGCATAGTAGCATCATTTACAGTAGCCAAGGTGTGGAAGCACCTAAGTTTTCATCAACAGCTGAGTGGATAAAGAAAATGTATACTTTATATATACTGTTGTTGTTCAGTCACCAAATTGTGTCCAATTTTTTGCAACCCCGTGGACTACAGCATGTGAGGCCTCCCTGCCCCTTCCCATCTCTCAGAGTTTGCTCGAGTTCATGTCCATTGAATCAGTGATGCCATACAAACATACATACACTGCTACACACACACACACACACACACACACACACACACAGTGGAATATTAGTCTGCCATAGAAGAGAATAAAATCCTTCCATTTGCAGAAACATGGATGGACCTAGGGAATATTCAGTTCAGTTCAGTTCAGTCACTCAGTCGTGTCCAACCCTTTGCAATCCCATGAATTGCAGCGTGCCAGGCCTCCCTGTCCATCACCAACTCCCGGAGTTCACTCAGACCCACATTCATCGAGTCCGTGATAACATCCAGCCATCTCATCCTCTGTCGTCCCCTTCTCCTCCTGCCCCCAATCCCTCCCAGCATCAGAGTCTTTTCCAATTAGTCAACTCTTCACATGAGGTGGCCAAAGTACTGGAGTTTCAGCTTTAGCATCATTCCTTCCAAAGAACACCCAGGGCTGATCTCCTTTAGAGTGGACTGGTTGGATCTCCTTGCGGTCCAAGGAACTCTTAAGAGTCTTCTCCAACACCATGGTTCAAAATCATCAATTCTTCGGCTCTCAGCCTTCTTCACAGTCCAACTCTCACATCCATACATGACCACTGGGAAAACAATAGCCTTGACTAAACGGACCTTTGTTGGCAAAGTAATGTCTCTGCTTTTCAATATGCTATCTAGGTTGGTCATAACTTCTCTCCCAAGGAGTAAGCATCTTTTAATTTCATGGCTGCAATATTATGTTTAGTGAAATAAGTCAGAGAGAGAAGGACAAATTGTGTATGATATCACTTGAGATCTAAGAGATAATACGAATGAATGTATATGAAAAACAGAAAGCAACTCAAAGACATAGGGAAAAAAGCTGTGTTTACCAACAAGGAGAGGGAAATGCAGAGGGGCAAATTATGGGTAGTGGATTAACTGATACAAAATACTATGCATAAAATAGATAATCAACAAGGATATATTTTACAGCATAGAGGATTATAGCCATTATCTTATAATAACTTTTAATGGAGGATAATCTGTAAAAATACTTAGCCAGTGTTCTGTATACCTGAAACTAATATGATATTGTAAATCAACCATACTTCAATAAAAATACATATAAATAAGTATACAAAATATTTTTCTCTGTCAGAAAATAATTAACAGAAAAGTTTGAGATAGTGTAAATGATAGTGTAAATATAAGTCTTAAAGATTACTAAATATACTAATAAAAAGAGCACCAGAAACAACATGTAATGATATTTCCACCTTGTATTTTCAAATCCATTTTATAGTTCCCTAAATAGAATTGCATACCAAAAAGAAGCTAAAAGGTGGGATTTCTCAGAATGAGAGAGCTATCACCAAATAGCAAGTTCCAGGCACTGGAGGAGGATTCAAATTGTTCTGTAGCATCTTCCCAAGGATTTTAATCATGGCACAAGGAGAACCAAGTTTGACCTGGTCTGGAAGCTCTACCCCTTCAGTTGATTTTTCTGCCTCGTTTCAGCCCCATAATTCTAATACAGAGCCTTCTACCAGTATGCATTATTTATCTGCTCAGAATCAGCATTGACACCTTGCTGCTTACAACAGTGGTTCCCAAGGGTGGTTCCAGGACCAGAAGAAGAAGCATCACCCAGGAGCATATCAGAAATGCAAGCACAGGAGTCCTACCCCAACCTACTAAATCAGAAACTCTACAACAGAGGGTCTAGTGACTGTGTTTTAATCAGCTCTCCAGGTCATTCTGATGCCCATTAAAATTAGAGAATTCCTGGCTTATGACATTAAGCTCAAATTTCTCAGTTTGGTTTTAAAATATAATACAGGTCCAGACAACCTTCCAGGCTTACCTTATGTAACAAGAAACTGTCAGGAATGACTTCATTTGAGTTACAATATGATCCTATTCCATATATCTAATTATTTACTGAATTTTCTGCTTGTCCAACTTAGCATGCTTGTCAATATTTCCCTTTTAAAGATATATCACTTTCTGAAACTAATCCAAACACTCAGTCTAAACAGGTTAGTTTGCATACCTAATGCTAAGCCATGAGGGATTTATGTGTCACTGGGAATCACCACTGGACATGGAGTTCCATAATCCAATGGATAATTATCCTCTTCTCTAGAGATTAACTCACTCATCCAGACTTTTCAGGTCAGCTTATACTCCAGTCTCAGCCACTGCAGCTGTATGATGGCCATGGTTGATGAGGGGTGGGCAGGTCTAGAGAGATTTCTGGGCTCAGATTAGCACTGCAGAAGCCAAGTTTCCTCACAAGCCAAGGGCCCTGGTGATGAGATCATGTTCCAGCTCACCTTCCTTAAAGATGAGCTTAATGGCTAGCTTTAGAAAGGACACCTGCAGCTGCTGCTGCTGCTGCTGCTAAGTTGCTTTAGTCGTGTCCGACTGTGTGACCCTATAGATGGCAGCCCGCCAGGCTCCCCCATCCCTGGGATTCTCCAGGCAAGAACACTGGAGTGGGTTGCCATTTCCTTCTCCAATGCATGAAAGTGAAAAGTGAAAGTGAAGTCGCTCAGTCATGTCTGACTCTTAGCAACCCCATGGACTGCAGCCTACCAGGCTCCTCCATCCATGGAATTTTCTAGGCAAGAGTACTGGAGTGGGGTGCCATTGCCTTCTCCAAGAAAGGACACCACCACCCATCAAATGCCTGACAACGATACTGAACTTGTAAAAGAGAGAGATAGGGTTTTGATTACTCTTTTATCAGGATGCTTCTAAGCCCTATTGCAAAAAAAAAAAAAAGAAGAAGAAGAATCAGGTACCATTGCTGCATACACAAAGTATTAAAGAAGTCGGGAAAAACACAGGTCAATGATTGCAAGCCAAGAGCCTCAGGTTCACTTTGGGAAATTGGCCAAGATCCTCCTTCCTCATTTATCCTCATGAAAGTAATCCTATTCCTCTTCTTTTCAGCTCCCAGTCTAAGTTTTTTTCTCTTATTTTGAAGATAACTGCTGACTTCCAGGTTCGTCAACTGGTTTAATTTTCCCAAATTGAATTCTTGAGAGATTCAAACAAGTTGGATCAGATTTAATACTTCTGGTCCTTCAGGAATCCTTCTAAGTTCAAATTTAAGTCTCTTAGCTGGCAAACTCTTGACTAGTCCCCTTGAAGTTGTCTTAATCAAGACCTACAACTTTGCTGTTCCCTTTACCAGAATCAGTGGATGTGGTGATGGTCTGAAAACCCTCCCTTGACAAAAATAGAAATAAAAGAAAAGCTGTCAATAGCTTCTTTACTAGCTAGAAACACTTTTTTCTATTAGTTATCTAATATTTATAAGTGCATAAGATATCCCAAAATAATAATAATTGCTTATTAGCTCTCCAGGTGTCTGTGAGTCAGAAATTTGGAGTAGTTTAGCTGGTGAATTCTAGGTAGGGTATCTCATAAAATTGTAGTTATCTGAAGGTTTGATCACAAATGAAGGGCCTTCTTCCAAGATAAAATATAGAACACTGAGTTAAATTTAATTTCTAAATAAATAACAAAGATTTATTTTAGTACAAGAATGTCTCAAATAGTACACGGGACACACCTATACTTATTTAAAAATCCATCATTTTTCTAAAACACAAAATTTAGTTAGAGGAGTCTTGCATTTTTATTTGCTATATCTGGCCATTCTAGTTATTATGAGATACAACTGGCTTCAGTTCAGTTCAGTTCAGTCACTCAGTCATATCCGACTCTTCGTGACCCCATGAATCACAGCATGCCAGGCCTCCCTGTCCATCACCAACTCCCGGAGTTCACTCAGACTCACGTCCATCGAGTCAGTGATGCCATCCAGCCATCTCATCCTCGGTCGTCCCCTTCTCCTCCTGCCCCCAATCCCTCCCAGCATTAGAGTCTTTTCCAATGAGTCAACTCCTCGCATGAGGTGGCCAGAGTACTGGAGTTTCAGCTTTAGCATCATTCCTTCCAAAGAACACCGAGGGCTGATCTCCTTTAGAGTGTACAGGTTGGATCTCCTTGTGGTCCAAGGGACTCTCAAGAGTCTTCTCCAACACCACAGTTCAAAAGCATCAATTCTTCGGCGCTCAGCCTTCTTCACAGTCCAACTGTCACATCCATACACGACCACAGGAAAAACCATAGCCTTGACTAGATGGACCTTAGTCGGCAAAGTAATGTCTCTGCTTTTGAATATGCTGTCTAGGTTGGTCATAACTTTTCTTCCAAGGAGTAGGCGTCTTTTAATTTCATGGCTGCAGTCACCATCTGCAGTGATTTTGGAGTCCAAAAAAATAAAGTCTGACACTGTTTCCACTGTTTCCCTTTACACTGGAATTAACCATCCAGGAGACCAAAAGATCAAGGAAAAGTGCTACAGAGCCTTTCATTAATATAATTGAGTCTTGGAAATCATCTGCCACATTCTGCTCACTGTGAAGTCCAGCCTGATTCAATGGAGAAAAATTCCATACAAGATTGTAAATATCAGGAGAGGTGGTTCATTAGGAGTCACATTGGAGGCTGCCTACCACAATTTCCAAGTGAGATTTACCTGGCAAAGTTCCTAAGCATTGGAACAAGGAGGTTTTGGGAAAATTAGATGAGAAGCATTTTGATTAAACTTTATCCTTAATCATACACAAATTAAAATACTGAGAGTAGAAAAAATGTAAAAATCAGTTCACTGTAATAATTTTTTTAAACATAGTAAGACTAGTCAAACCAAAAGATTAATTTTATTTTTAGACACAAAAAATGCTGATTTAAGCCCTAAAGAATTCACACTTTCACTTAAAGAATTAGCTAATTAAGTCTTGAGTCACAACTCAATTCTACTTAAAGAGATATATATAAAGGGATTCTCAGGTGGCACAGTGGTAAAGAATCTGCCTACCAGTGCAGGAGACACAAGAGACTAGGGTTCAATCCCTGGGTCAGGAAGATCCCCTGGGGTAGGAAATGGAAATCCATTCCAGTATTCTTGCCTGGAAAATTCCATGGACAGAGGAGCCTGGCCAATATATTCCATGGGGTTACAAAGAGTTGGACATGGTGAGCAACTGAGCACAGAACATATATATTTAATGAAAGTGAAAGTGTTAGTCACTCAGTGGTGTCTGACTTTTTGCAGCCCCTAGCACTGTAGCCTGCCAGACTCCTTTGTTCTTGGAATTCTCCAGCAAGAATACTGAAGGGGATTGCCATTCCCTCCCAGGCGATCTTCCAGAACCAGGGATCGAACCCAGGTCTCCTGCATTGTAGGCAGATTCTTAACTATCTGAGCCACCAAAAAGTAAGAAAATTCATAGTCTATAAATGAAGAAAGAATAGCACCTAGACACAGAGGGGAAAAGTACATTTTGTAAAAAGAAAAAAGCCCTAAGTTATTAACTCACCAATCCCAGACCTACTTTTCAACAGGAGAAAGGAGAGGTTAACTGTCTTTAAATTAAAGAGAAAATGTGTGCCACTGAGAGCTTGTCATCTGTCTATTTAACAGACCCCAGGGGCTATGTCAGCTTATTTGGGGGGGTTTGCGGAATATAGGATTAATGTATTTTCAGTATTTATAATAGGTTGGAATATGTGCTGTAATCTTTCCTTATCGAAGATGCTGCAAAATTACTCTTTTACCTATCCCCCCCCCCAAAAAAATGGGAGGAGGGCAGAAGCACCAAAAATGTCAGGCTTTCTACTTCATAAAATAGTCTATCTAAATGTAGATTTCTGACAAAATAGCCTAGGAAATTTACAGCTGCCATGCTGTGGGCAGCCAGGAGGGCATCCAGCAGAAATTACCACAGAGGAACACCATGTTCTGCGCTTCGATTCAGGTGCCCACACCCAAGACGAGGAGCCCAGACACACGTACCTGGATATCGGTAAGCGTGCTGTCAGGGAGGCACACCCTCCACTTGGCCTTGGTCATCCACAAACTCATTTCTTAGCCCCCAAGGAAACTACAGCCTCAGGCTTTCTAGCTGAAAACAAATTAGACTATCAATGAAGGAGATATTTACCAGCAAGGGAAAAATGCATTTCGTTTCTCAAGTATAAACATTAAGCACTATTGCAAGACTCAGGTCACCTCCACTCCAGGGTCCAAGACTACTCTGTTCCTATGGAACCACAGTGTGGAATAAGATGTTCAGATTGATCATCATATAAATAACTGTTGGGATATGGGATGGGGATTAAGGGGGCATCAGTATGCCAGGGCTTGGAAGTTGCGTGTGCCATCAGAAGGGCGATGGGGGGTGTGTCTGCATGGTTGCTCTGCACATGGAGGATTGTGTGTCAGAATGTTCTTTTGCTAATGAGAGGTTACAGCAGTATGAATAAACTGGAGAAAATGAAAAAACCGTCTCCTGACTGCTTCATAATATTAAGTTTCAACTTTAAGGTGTCAAAGTTTAGGGTGTGATTGACTTTCAAAATTTTGCCTGGGGCTGTTTAGAAGGGTGAACATGGAACAAGACTGGGGAGTCATACCAGTGCAGATGGTATGACTGTGTGTGTGCCCGTGTGTGTGTGTGTGTGTGTGTGTGTGTGTGTGTGTGCACGCACATGCGCTGAGGGCACTTTGTCCCTTTTAACAAATTTCCAGGACATTACAGAGGATTTGTCCTAAACCCAGATAGTGGTTCTCAACCTTGACCATACATATTAAAGTTGCTGTAGCGGAGTGCAGTGGTAGTTTATTAGCCATGTCTGACTCTTTGCAACCACTTGGATTGTAGCCCGTCAGGCTTCTCTGTCTGTGGGATTCTCAGGCAAGAATATTGGAGTTGATTGCCATGTCTTCCTCCAGGGGATCTTCCTGACCTGGGGATTGAACCCACATCTCTTATGTCTCCTGCATTGACAGGCAGGTTCTTTACCACTAGAGCCACCTGGGAAGCTGAAACGCTCTTAAACATCCTGCATTTTTAAAGTCACACCACCTAATAATTAAATCAGAATATGTGAAGGTGGAACTCAGGAAGTAGTTTTTATTTTATTTTATTATTTTTTTTTATGAAGTACTTTTTAGAACTGTCCAAGTGATTCCAATATGCAACCAAAGACAAGAAATCCACTGCCCTTCTAGAACATTTTCAATATTTAAGGAGCTTTAGAATTATACGGATCCTTGTTACAAAGGCTGATTCTAATTCAGAAGCCCTGGGGTAGAAT
>SJYV01012757.1:0-21554 GCA_006410875.1 Neotragus pygmaeus | reverse complement strand
CACTCAAATTGACACAGCATATCCTCCAGTGGCATCAAATGGCATGCCATGTTTCCATCAAATTCCAGACAGCTTTCTCCTTATAATTTATCTAAAATTAAGGGAATAGACGTGTTGTGGTCCTACACAGATTTGGGAATCTGTTTAGTGTTGAAATGCTATGAAGAAGTATTTCTCATAATTTAGTTTCAAGGGTGAAAATGTGCAGCATTACCAGTTTGCTGATCTAAATGAACTTAGATGAGGTGAATTCTATTATTATTTAAAACTTTCTGACTCTGTAAAATATGGACTAGATCCATTAGAAGATGGCTGTGGAAAAAATTTCCAAGAGACACACTAAGCATTTGCCTTCTGAATGATTATTGATTTGAGAAAGATCCCTGATCCTATTAGTGAATCAACTGTGACTGAGATTTCATCAGGACATACTCACTTTTACTACTCCATTCCTCAGCTTCCATACTGGTTCAGCCATGTGACCAGAGTTACATTATTTATATACTAGACCAAAACATATATGACATTTCTTACCACTGAGGAATTAAACCAATAGATTCCAGGGGTTTTTCATTATATTAAGAAGCCCACTCTCTTCTCATTAATCAAATAATGAGAATGTCTTATTTTCACTCTCTTAAAATATAATGTTTAAAATATTTAAGAGTATATACCTTATTAACTCCACTCTCTACTACAACAGTCAAAGAGGTGTACACTGTAACAGTGAATATTTGCATCACTTCCTTGTTCCACAAAATCTACTGATTCCAAAGGCTGTCACACCCTCATTTATCATCCAGAATCTTCATCAAGTCCTTATTAACAATGCATAGTTTTATTGGAGAGCTCGCATATCCAGGCCATGTAAAAGCCTGTTCAGTAAGGTTTACAGCAACTAAGCCACACAACTGTATACAATGCTTTGTAAATCTAAAGCCTGTTACAAACAAAACAAGAACTCATGACCCCAGTCAAGCTCCAGACCAGCAAACACAAAAACTAGAGCAGAGAGATGACAAAAGAAAATTCACCGATCATTATCAGAAACATTGGCATTGTCCTGACCGTCCCACGGGGACATCACCAGAAGTGGCTCATTTGGGGGTAGGTTAAGAGCAGTTCCAATGCTCCTGTGCCTCATCCATCTCTATTTATTCAACCTTGGACTTTTGTGCTCCAGAAGCCAGGACACGCTGTAACATGGTGCCCTGGAAAAGATAAGTACTAAAGGAAGCTGCTGGAGATGAGGAGAGGGATGTACTGAAGAGCAACTCCTTTTGGCTCATTCCCCTAAAGTCAGTTCTCCCCCTGGGGCTTCCTCTCCAGGGAGCCATCCCTGACCCATGGACAGCAAGCCATGTCCGAGGCCCTTCTTCCATTTCCCATCATCCTCTGCCCTCATCCCAATGATAATACACATCACCCACTGTTTCCCAGCTGTGAACTCCTTGAAGGCAAGGACTATTTTTCATTCCCAGTTCAATAAATGCTGCTAAATGAATATATGAATGCTTGAGATTCAGTTAACTGCCTCGGTTCTTCCACTGACCAATGACAACTGAGTATTTCCTAAATAGGCCTCATAGTGCTACATATTTCTCTTTTTGTGACTTTTAGAGCAGAAGGGAGAAGAAAACGGGACACTGGTGTGCTGCCCCAGAAATACTCTCAGACCATTCTCTCCCCATGTGGACCCTTGGGGAAGTATAAACATCACTAGGGAAAGTTTAAAGGCTGGCTTTCTCATCCCCATCCTTACAAACCCTTCTGCATCCTGCATCTGCTTACCCTAACCGAAGCTGTGGATTTAATGAAAAAAACCATCATTGAGGACATAATCATATTACATAACAAATTTTAAATCAAAGAAACCTGAGAACCAATGTTGCCATGATGTCAACTTTAACCAGAGCACCAAAGCCTGGGCCTCTTTTCTGTTAATTCTCAGGGACCCTGGAAACACACACACATCCTGCCTGCTTGGTTCAAGGTAAAAGCATTAGGCTGTATGTTAGGAAACCTGAATGTCCCTGCTATTATACATTAGCAAAAAACCTGTTTGCAAAGTTCTCCACATTGTCCCCATCTACAAAATGAAGCTAGTATATATAGCTAGACACCTCACTATTCATTGTGTTTATAGAATATCTGCCAGAGATTTCTAGTTTCAATCTTTCCATATCCTTGAATTATTCTCTACTATTTAGAAAATCATGGTGAAATTTCTCAAAAATAAAGTTACATGTTAATCTGGAGAGGAGCAGAGTTTTAAAGTCAAATTATCAACACAGAATGACAAAACCTCAAGGAAGAAGGGAAATGCTGCTCCCTCATCATACTTATTGTCATGAATAGCAAAGGACAATGAGCCAGAAAACGAACCCTAAGCAAAGAGAAGTTAAGTCCCAAACCATTTAAAGCGCCAATTTGTGGGAAGTATGTCCATAAAGCCTTTGTTCACCCCGGCTTCAGCTCTCCCATACCTCTTGTCTGGCACCCTGGTCCTCTCATTGAATCCAGGAGACTCAGGTCAACTGGACCACCATGTGCTCCAAAATATTTTTGAATATTTTGAATATCCTAAGTATCAAATAGTACTCTTGTCTGGAAAATCCCATGGACGGAGGAGCATGGTAGGCTGCAGTCCATGGGGTCGCTAAGAGTAGGACATGACTGAGCGACTTCACTTTCACTTTTCATGCATTAGAGAAGGAAATGGCAACCCACACCTTGCCTGGAGAATCCCAGGGACTGGGGAGCCTGGTGGGCTGCCATCTCTGGGGTCACACAGAGTCGGACACGACTGAAGCGACTTAGCAGTAGCAATAGCAACAAGTATCAAATTAATTTCAAAGATTTTTTTCCTTAGAGAAAAATCACAAGGGAGACTGAATAAATATATTTTGATACTTGGCAATAAAAGGGAACAGACTACTGATACAAGCAGCAACATGTATAAATCTCACACACAAAACTGATGATGAGTAATAGCCAGGCCCAAAAGTACACATACTGCATGATTCTACTCATTTAAAGTGTAAGAACTGGCAAAATTAGCATAGGATGAAAAAAATCAGAATAATGGTTGTTGGGGGTGAGAAGTGAGGGGGGGAAGTGACGAATTGAGGTAGAAAGGATCAGAAGAAACTTTCAGGGTGATGAAAACAGTCTAGATCTTAACTGGGGCACTGGTTACATGGGTATACTCACCTGTGCAAACACATCAAAGTGTATACTTAAGATCTGTCCATTTTACTATTTGTAAATTTACCTCAGTTTTTAAAATTCACAAGATTACTCATCACCAACCTCCTCCCACATCTGGCTCAATCTAGCAAGTACAAGGGAGAGAACACTGAATTCTGGAAACAGAGGACCTGAAATATAACCCCAGTCCTCTAACCTTCTAGCTTTATCACCTTAACATATCTCTACTCCCCATTTTCCCCATCTGCAAAATGGGAAAATCTTATTCATGGTCATTCCAAACAAAATACACCAGAGATAAATGCCAACATCATATAGAAAACTGCTTTGTAAATAGTATCATCCGATAAACAGAAGAGATCATGATTCCCCAGATTAGGGTAGGCGTCAGGAAAGGGTATCCTCCTCTGGGATAATGTTCATTTATGCAACGATTTTCTCTTTCTCCCATTTTGAAGCATGGGATTCTGCGGCTCCTCAGGCCACTGGCACATGGCCTCCACTTTTCCTTACACAAGGGAACATACACACTCATGCGTCCATAAGCTCTATCTGCTCTCCATTGCTCGAGCTATCCCATCTGCTTTGCAAGGTGCCCGATCTACATAAACTAGGAGGATCAATCAACCGGGCAATGAGAAAAAGGTGACAAACTGTAATCCAAGGCCAAGGTGCAAAACCCACACCAGGAGGATCAGGTCATTAGGTCCTGCGGAGAGTCTCGGCTGTCACCTCGCTCAGAGTGGACTTGGTCACAGGAAGTCACCTATCGGTGGCCTTCCCCTGTGTCCCACTCCCCAGCCTGCTCTTTTCTGGACAGTTGTTTACGCCCTCCCTCTTCCCCGGCTCTCCATTCTCGCCCACACTTTCTCTTTCTCTCCAGGCTGGGTTTAATTTGACACCTTGAGCTTTGGTAACGAGGTGGGGAGCGGAGCAGCCACAGCGGAATTCATTAGGCTCAACACTACAGGGCCCGCTCTCTGTGCGTTAATGACATCGGAGGGTAGGGAAACGAGACAGCCACCACGCGAGATGAAATAAACATGAGGACTGTCAGCAGTGACAGCCCGAGCAAAGGGGACAAGACGAGCCAGGTAGAGACCTTTCCCCGTCCGCACAATGCAAACCGACAGCTTGCAAAGCCCCGCTCCCCACCGCTGCCCCCTTACCCAAAGCTGAAGAGTGAGGAAGAGGTGGGGGGACGTGCATGTGCGGATGGGAAAGAAGCGGAGAAAACACAATGAAATTACCACTGTTTTAACATACAAATTTCATTTATCAGTTTCATGTTGGCACAAACCAAATTTATCCCCCTCCCTCGGAGACAGCAGGCACAAGGAGGCTGGGGGCGGGCACGGGCTGCATGAGGCTTGGAGCCTTCCTGCCTTCCTCCTCCTCACCCCAAGCTCTCCTGGCTGATTCTCTTCTGAGTTAGCATCCTCCCCCCACCCCTTCTACCACTGTAACTCCATCACTCGCTGTTACTAAAGGGGCATGGAAGGAGGAAAGGAAGAAATAGAAATGCTGGCTTCTCTGCATGTTTTTTTTTTTTGACGGCAAGGGAGGTGTTGACAAAGAAAATTCAGGCAGCGTGTACTCGGCCACGGAGCACAGCAGCAGGAGCACAGCCAGGCTGGGAAAAGCCCTCCATGTGGAAACTTTTAGGAAGAGCAGCGAGGGCCCTGCTCCCAGTTACCAGGTGTCAAGAGAGTGAACGACAAGGGAGGACTTAGGGACAATGATGACCTCCCCTTCTGCACACAACACAGAAAGAATGAACTGGCTGTAGTCAGACTAAGCCTCCTTCTCTTCCAAGAGAACAATCCTATATCCACAGGACCAAAGAGAGAGCTTCCCTTTCCTGGATTTGCCTAAGAGAAGGGTGTTCCTCATCTCCAAAACAGACCAGACTCCTATGCCTGGCCCCCGCGTGAAGCCCAGGGCTGGTATCAGGAGGGTTCCATTTTCCCCAATGTCATCAGCAGACCCACACAACCAGACTGGATCACTTCTTGCAAACCCTTCCCTGGGAAGCCTGCCACAATTTCTTTTCAGCCTTTCTCAGAGAGAGTATGTATGTAAGCGAAAGCCCACACTTTGAAGCCAAACATCCCTATTTTCTTTGGCTATGGACAATCTCAAGGTTTTCAGAGAACTCTGAAAGCTGGCAATATTAGTATGAGAAGGGAAAAGAAAGCCATTACTGTTATTAATTAGCATTCAAAAGAAAGTTTATGAAGGCTGGATCAATGACAGAATTCAGACTTCGAACAGACCCAGCACAGTCATTTGAAGCTACGTTAATGTAAGTGTGCTCTGTCTCACACCAGGCCAGGCAGGTAGGGGCCTCCAAAAAAATTAATATGCAAGTTTGCTGCAGATTCTGCTACAGGGATGTGGAAGATGTGGGAAGCCAAGGAAGAGGAGTGCAAGCTCTACACTTTAACGTGGTGCCCATGAACTAGGGAGCTAAAAAGACATGGCTCCAGCCAAGGGCATGAACAACCAATATCAGAAAACTGCCTAGTTGTTCCAAATGTTGGAGAAAAGAATGGGTTTGAGGTGTCAAAAAATGGGGGGCAATTTTGTCAGATGTGTCCCGGGTTTAAGGCCTAGAGAGACACAATAGAAGTTTAACCTACACTCAAAAGTGACAAGGCCTTAGTTTCCTCATCAGAAATGGTTCAGGCCTTTTTCCCCTGGATGATGTCGAAATAAATGAGTTAGCACCCTATATGAAGCATTACCATCCCTGAAGGGAAGCAATCCATTAATAACGGTGCCTTAAAAGCATTTTACATTTAAGAGACTAATTTTGCTTTATGCTAGAAAATATGAGCATAGAACATTTTGTTAAGGGAAGCAGACACACGGTTCATTTCTTCTGGAAGGTGTAAATGGGCTGATTAAGAGTAAAGCTCAAGGAAAGGGCTGAGCGAGACCTGAAGGCAAGCGTTATCACAGCTAGCATGGACCACCTGAAGGGGAGCCCAGAATCCACGGTGAACACAAAGGAAATAGCACACAGGCCACCATGCTGAATCAAGAGAAGCAGTAAGCTTAAGGTACCTCAAGGACACCACAGAACAGCAGCTAAATAAAAAGCATGTTCCCCATACGACTGACTCACATTTGGACTGGCCCACAGCTTTATGTCTTTTGGCCCAGCTGTAATTTCAAGCTTGCCCTGAGATCAGAAGGCCCTTTTCATTTGTACATTTTCATGACCCTACATGGCCTCTCCCCATCTCAAAGATCCCCCCTACAGAAGTTAATTACTCTCCTCACATTTTCTTACTTATGTGAAAAAAGAAAGCCTTCCCAGCAAGACGGGGCAGTTGACAAACAACTCCACAGTGGAAAGAGGGGGATGGCTTTAGAAAGAGATATAGGTTTGATCCTCTTTCTCCACTAGTTACAAGTCTGGGATTTAGCCTCGGTGGCCCTCCGTTTCCCCTTCTGTAAAATGGAGCATAATCTCCATTTATAATCTCCACCAACATCTGTGCTACATTCAATTTAAAGACTAAGTATTACACACCCAGCAGTGCCTGGCATGTGGCAGAAACTCTTTCAAAGTGAACCAGGTAGCTGCAACAGTGTCCAAAAGAAGTTGCTGCAACAGTTCTGAAGTTTCCCTGCCTTGAAGTATGTGAAAAATGAGCTGCACAAGCCCAAAGCACTACACATACTACCAGAATAATCTATAGCTGATAAACATCAAAAAAGCGAAAAATGTGAAAATGTTAGTCACTCAGTTGTGTCTGACTGTTTGTGACCCCATGGACTGTAGTGTGCCAGGCTCCTCTGTCCACGGAATTCTCCAGGCAAGAAGACTAGCGTGGGTAGCCATTCCCTTCTCCAGGGGATCCTCCTGACTGAAGGATCGAACTCACATCTCTTGCATTGTAGGCAGATCCTTTACCAGGTGAGCCACTAGGGAAGCCCACCAGGCTCCCCTGTCCATGTGATTTCCTAGGCAGTCATACTGGAGAGGGTTGTCATTTTCTTCTCCATGGGATCTTCCTGACCCAGGGATCAAACCCAACTCTCCTGCTTGTCAGGTGGGTTCTTTTTCATTGAGCCATCTAGGAAACCCTATATATAGTATACCTACATAGTATATCTCTGTCTATGGGCCTTCCCCAGTAAGAATACTGGAGTGAGCTGCCATGCAAAATTCCCTTCCCCCATGATTATCACTTAAAATCAGCTATAACGCCTTCCTTATTTTTCTTTAGGCATCTTCAACCTCTTAAGCTCACCTCTCCAATCACCACTCTCCCCCCCGGTCCCCACAGCAATATTTTACAATCTTGGTGAAAGTGAAAGTGTTAATCACTCTGTCATGTTAGACTTTTTGCAACCCCATGGACAGTAGCCCACCAGGTTCCTCTGTCCATGGAATTCTCCAGGCAAGAATATTGGAGTGGGTAGCCATTTCCTTCTCCAGAGGATCTTCCTGACCCAGTGATCGAATTTCTGGGTCTCCTGAATTGCAGACAGATTCTTTACCGTCTGAGTCACTAGGGAAGCCTCTATGTGCATAATACTAAAGGTTGGGATGCTTTGAAAAAATTAAGAATTAATGCTCAGCACTAGGCCCCAGAATTTCTGATTTCATGGTTTCTGGGTGAAGCCCAGGTATTGCTGGTAGTTTCTAACAGTCCCCCAAGTGATTTTAACGGGCAACCAGGATTGAAAGCCACTCTGTACCAAATATACTTGTTATTAAAAGGCTTATGCATAACATTTAAAGCACATTTTTTTATGACCATAATGACTTGGCAGGAGTCTTAGGCCTGAACACCAAAAAAAGGTAAGCTTCTCAGCCTCTGTGAAAGCCATACCTGGGAGGGACATGGGAGGTCAACTAGGTCACCCCTACCTTGGGGAGGAGCTTGGGAAGGTGAAACGACTTCCAACTTCCGCTAATAACACAGTGACGTCTACAGGCAAAGCTGGCTTCCTCCCCACAGCTCCCTGGGTCTCTAGAACCTACTTCCTTTGGCTCAAGTTCTGAGGCCTGAACTGCCTTGCCCCCACTCTCTCTTCTGTCCTCCTTTTTTCCTGTCCCATCCTTCCCAGAGTTCCCTCCCCTGCTGGCCTTGTTTTCAGTCTTTAGTGCTAAATGCTTCCAGTTTGAAGTGTTCCATATAGTGCCTAGAGCTTGAAGAGAAAAGTTACCATGAAAATCTTAACAAACAAATAAATAATTCATACTAGGTATTGGTCTGTTCTCTGCACCACTAGGTTTCAAACATTTCTTAGAAACCGACTCTCACTCCTAAAGTCAAACAAATGAAATCCATGATACAGACATGCAGGAGTTGAAGTTGGGGTTTGGTCCAGAGTCCCAGAGGCTCACCCACTCCCTGCTGCTGCCAGAGGGGCTGCCCTAGGGCATCTTCAGCCATAGTCAGGATCCTATGAGGGGTAGATGGAAAATTTCCTCACCACAGGGCATGAGGTTGTCTTGCCTGTTTGTGATGGACAGCACAAAGGATACAATTTCACTAGCCTACGCATCCTCAGTCCCCAAAAAACAAGAGAAGGCATTTGTTGTAAAACAAGCACACCACTGTGAAAACAGTATACGTTGCAATTAGGTTGTAAGAAAAATAAAGAAATGTGGCAGGTGAGACCTTCTCAATCCACTCAATCCTGAGAAGGCACTCAAGTCTCCCAAGATTATCAAAAAATCTCTCGGACTTCCCTGACAGTCCAACAGTTAGAACTCCGTGCGCCCAGCACAGGGGGCACAGATCCGATCCTTGGTCAGGGAACCAGGATCCCGCATTCTACATGGTATGGCCAAAACGAGAAAAAAAAAATCTCCTCCCAGCAAGCAGGGAAATCTTCTTCATACGTGCATACATGCCTGTGAGTCTGTTATCTCCCCTGAAGACTCAGGAGCCCCGCACACTCTTTCCATTCAGGAGGAAGGCATGTGAAAGTGAAAGTCGCTCAGTCGTGTCTGACTCTTTGTGAACCCAGGCCAGAATACTGGAGTGGGTAGCCTTTCCCTTCTCTAGAGGATCTTCCCAACCCAGGGATTGAATCCAGGTGTCCCACATTGCAGGCGGATTCTTTACCAGCTGAGCCACAGGGGAAGCTATAATGGAGAACAATTCAAAGTAAGGAAGTCAGTATGGTCACACTTCCTACCTGGAAGCATCCACAGGCTTTTGGTAATCAAGAGAGGCTGCCTCTTCCTGGTAGTCATTTCTACCCAAAAGAAACAAACAAAAAACTACAAACCACCCTCAGGTAGATTCCTTCATGTGGCTGTCAATGACAAGTGTCCCTATCAAACTAGCTATGCAGTTACAACTACTGGTTCGGTGGCTAAATTTGCCAGAAATAAACATTGATTATTTTAAGTGATTTCCATAATACAGAGGAAGTCAAGATTACAAAGAATTCTTGCTTCTTTGCTTGTCCGATTAATTATTTCTTTACCCACTATATGCTTCCAAATCAATGTCTCCTTTATTCTGCTCCAAAGGAAGCCTGGCTTGCTTAAGGACTAGATCTAAACATCTCTAAGGCTGTCAAGGAAAGGAGGCAGAGATAGAAAAGTAAAATCTCTTCAGATCTGTATTTGGGGTTACTTGTCAAAACACAAGCAGGGAAACCTTCCTCATCCCATCTTTCCTTCATTTCACCCTCTGATCTCCACTAGGCAGATGCCATGTTCCCCATTTACAGATGAGACAGCTGAGGCTGAGAAAGGCTAAGTGACTTGCCCAAAGTTATACAGTGTGTTTGTCCTTGACCTTGGATCCAGGAATTCTACTTCTAAACGCAGTGCTTTACCCATTACAAAACTTCTGCCTCAAAATTCCAGGTGCCAATTGTTACACTGTACTGAAATGTGCCAGAAACCACTGTAAAACAAACATTTAACAAGTCTGGTCATGATGGTGGTGTCACGTCTCCCCAGTAGTATCTTACCAGCACCTTCAATTTCTCTGCTGACAAATCCACATAGTCACTGGGAGTGAGGAAGGTACTGGTGTGTATGTATTGGCAAGAATAATGAATGGGCCATGAACAGTTTTCAAAGGGCCACTTATTTTGTGCTTAATATTTCAAACCCAAGTCCTTCTGCCATGGTTTTTCTTCCACCTCTTGCTCCAAATTCTTTTCAATCGCCCCCTTCAAACTGTTTTAACCCTCCCCCGCCCTTCTCCTCTGCCTTAAAATCAAGCAGCCATGGAGTTTGTTCAGATTCCCTATTCATCAAGGAAATGAATTCCATATGCATAATTCATTTCTTTTGTGAACTTTTTTCCCCTGCAGGGAGTTAACGCTCCCCAGTGCACTGGGAACAGAGACAGTGACAGAAGGACAAGAGAGCAAACGGGCAAAAATGCCTTTCCCCGCATAACCGGGACAGATAGGGGCCAAGAGGTCTGGCTTCTGTTGGCTGACACCTTGAGTTCCACAGTTCTATCTTGCCCAGAGGAGGGGGCATCCTGCACTGGTTATTAGGGGACAATAAGCTTCAAGGGCGAGTAGTCCACAGAGCCCTGAGGCCTTTTGAGGCTGGAGGCCTTCTCTCCAACCCCAGTGCCTGACTCAGGGGTAGAAAGAAATCGATAGCATCCTCCCACTCCGTTATGGTTCTGCTCATATGAAAACCCCAAACTAAACAAAGAGATAGACACTGTGCCCAATGCACCATGTTTAACAGCTGTTGCATTTGGAGAAAAAGCAGTCCCTAGTCCAAAGTCAGATTTGAAAAACGGCTTTATTAAGAGAAAGATTTACTGTATGTGAACTCCAAGCCTAGAAAGTGGAGGAGGAGCAGCTGAGAAAGACAGATCTGCCAGACGGGGAGCCCAACTGACTCCACTGGCTGATGTTACCTTTTGGCAACATCCACTGACCCACACGACATCCTGGAAGCTCCAGGCCTTTGGTTTTTAACTCTTTAATAACAGCCGAGAGTCCCCTAAGTTCAGAGCTGGCTTGATAAATGGCAGAGCAGATCTCAAAGCCAAGATGGAGCTTTTATTCTAGCACAATTTATTTCAGGGAATAATGTTACTGAGCATCTTATTTTAAAATTCTTTTTTTTTCCTTCAAAAATCTATCTTTCTTTTCGCTTCTGCTTTCCTCCATCTGTGTGTGTGTGTGTGTGTGTGCGTGTGTGTGTGTGTGTGTGTAAAGGTGGCGGGGTAGCTGATAATTCATTGTTAGATTTGGGGATTCTTTTACCTAATTTCTAGGCCCACCTATAGTTCAGGATTAGCATCTTGGGAAGGAAGATGGGCTGCTACCTTAACTGTCTAGTATCAGCACAATTTGGTACACAGCTCCTAGAACAGACTGGTCTGAGAATGCCATTTAATGAGTAATCGTGAAACTTTACTGTTATTTCCTTTTTTCCTCTGTGTGGTCTGATATGGGCTGGACAGGATAAAGCCAGGAGGAGACAGAAGTGGATTCACCAAGAAATTTTACTGTGATTCTTGTCAAGTTTGTAAAGACAGATACAAACCTCCATGGCACTTATCCAAAGTATGAAAACCAAAAAGCAGCTGGCCAGCTTTATTCTACCGTCCACTAAAAGCACAGTGACAAATTAAGCCCTCTACATGAAAGCTAGGGGTATCAACAGTAGACAGGTGCATTATTAATCAAAATGTCCAATGTTTGGGGCACTAGAGTGAGGATCCTGGCCCTGGCCTCAGAGATCTTATGGTCTATGTGGGAAAGAAAGAACTATAAAGAGAATAATAAAGATACAGTGAACTCAAAGAATATGTAAATACATAAGTGAGCCAAGCTACCCCCAAGAGTTAGCAAGGATTCCCAGATACACCCTGCATAAGAGCCATCAGATCACAGAGGTTTCATTCAAGGGCTTCGGGGTTGGATGGACATGTGTTCGAATCCCAAACATCCCACTTATTAGCTATGTGATTTGGACATGAATTTAATCTCTCAAACCTCCTCTATAAAATAAATGCTGTAATTTCACTTCTTCAAGGGTGTTTATAAGCAATGAATTAGATTAAGGTACTTAAACTAATTTGGTAGAAAAAAGGTATTAGCTCATTTTTAATCACTGGAAAGAAGCACAGTGATATAAACTAACATGGTGACAGATACATTGCTGTGGAACAGGGTGGGAGGTCGCATGCCGGAACTTCAAATAAAAATGCTTCCTCATCCGCACTATGGATTAGCTAGAAGGTGCGACACATAGAATAAAAGAAAACGTCCCCTTCGACACAACCCGCACTTTTCCATCGATTCCGGAGCATGCACCTTCGAATCTTGCTCTTCATTTCTGCTAAGCGACCCCTCCACCAATACTCTGTCTTCAACCACGAGACCACGCCAGCGCTGCTCGTCTCCATGCACTAAATCTGGACAGTAAGTGGCATCGCCCTGTCACAAGGGTAGGGAGAGCGTCTGCAACGCCCCATTTAACTGCTCTGGGCTTCTATCTCTGGGCTTCATTAGCATATTTCAGCAGTGCCTTGATGGATGAAGATAGATGGGGGAACATCATCCTTGGTGAAATCACTGTTTCATCAAGGTTAAACCAGCCTCAAGCTTCGCCACCTCCCTTTGTTTGGCTAAGTCTCTAATAACAAAATTAACGGCAGAATTAATGCCCAGGAGGCTCCCAGTGAAATATACTGATGCCCCTAGAATGAAGCTTTAGCCTGGACCTCCCAGTTTATAATCCATCAATCAGTTGCTTCCATACTTTATCTTAAAATAGAACATCACCTCCATCACAGCAGAAGCCCGCCTCTCTATCCTTTTCTTTCATCTGAAACTGCTGGGCTGGGTAAAAGAACAAGAGGTAGCTGGTTGCCTTCAAATCATCACAGTGACACCTGTCAAAGCAAAGGACAGACATCCAGTATTCTGTCCTTTCTCCATGACTAGACTATGAGCTCCTTGAGGGCAGATGGTTTTTGTTATATTGCTTCCTTTCAATATCTCGTGATGTGCATTGCTTTCTAAGGCAAGCAGCTCATGTTCACTGCGTCCTTGTTGAGAATTAAGAACCGTGTTAGCTATGATAAAAACACCTACTCAAATTAATAAATTGGAATACCTCCTATCTATAAAGACTTCACAAGACAAGGTTATACTGCAATGTTAATCCTCAGGACTGTAGCTACTCCCCCATGTTTACAGTTTCAACATCACTTCCATGGGATTTCACCCCCTAATCAACCACTGGGACACACTTGGGTGGTAATTCTCCAGATGAAAACAGATCGATGCCCTGCATGTCCTAAACAGGACCAAGTTGAAGAATGATACAGATGAAAGCCAAGTGAAACATCTGAAGTCTATTTTTAGTTCCCTTTCTTATTAAGAGTCACATCCCCTTGGCAGGGCTTCCCTGGCAGTAAAGAATCTGCCTGCAATGTGGGAGACCTGGGTTTGATGCCTGGGTTGGGAAGATTCACTGGAGAAGGGAACGGCTACCCACTGCAGTATTCTGGCCTGGAGAATTCCATGGACTGTATAGTCCATGGGGTCACACAGAGTCGGACACGAGTGAGTGGCTTTCACTTTCCCTTTCCCCTTGGCAAGACACTTCCACGCACCGGGGCTCAGTCTCCACAAGACAGGATAAGCCTGTACTAAGTTCCTTCAGTTCTGAAATGGGGTTACTACCAACTTCTCATGTATACTTTTGCAGGGAGATGATGACAGCAATGTAGAAATACACCTGAGTTCTGAAAAACAGGCATGAGAACAATAAACAGTATTAGAGACAGGACTTAAGTTAGAACATAGAACATTGTGAACCTAAACATTCAATTTTCTAACAAAGTGAGACAGAGGAAGAGAGGGAGAGAATGGGGGAGGGTACACCAGGGAGACAAGAGACATCCAAAAAAGCAGCCTCCGTGTTACAGAACTAATCAAGGTTACCATATCTCACTGGACCTCAGGTTTCCAGCAGTATTCATGAAAATCAAAGGCTTAAAATCCATCAGGTGTTCTAACTTCCTTAAAGGAAGGGTCCTAGCTGAATACCAGAAGTCACTATGACCACGCAAAAGCAAACACAATATGTGCCATTTGTTATGGGAAAGATGCAAAACACAGGCCAGCGCCACCCGAGAGGGCCGAAACTCAGCAGACAGTAAAATCTCCTTCCTCACCCTCCTCTCTGATGTAGGAGCTGAAATGATTAAAATGCACAGAAAGAAAGAAGACACAAGACCTGGAAGCAGTTTTTCATACCTCCTTGAAAAACAGCTGAGGGAACAGCCATGAGACAGGCTGGGGCCAAGGCTGCCCCAGAAGCTGCCTTTGAGGGTAACAAGAACTCTGCTAGAGCTGCACGCAGAGAACCACGTGAAACCAGGGCATAAGAAGACAGGTCATTTCCAGATGCAGCCCTACAGGGGGCAGCTGGGGAAGCACGCCTGGTCAAGAAAAGGCCTAAATTGCTTTACTGGTCTAGATCAGGTCACTGGGTGTCCCCATGGCCTGAGCAAGTTTTCTGGGTAACCTAGCAGGAGTTGCTGCACCCCTTTAACAGTGAACTGCAGGGGGAATGGTTCCACCCACGTCCCTCCTCTCCTCTATTCTCTCTCCTTCCTCCCTGCCCCCAACCCCAGAGAAAAACACTCAGATGAGTATCATGAGTCAGCTGTGGCCGAGGGCCATGAAATGTGACTGCCAGAGGCAGCTCAGGACGCAGCGCAAAGAACAGGTGGCATGGAATTCTAGAACCACACTGCTATCCACCTTCTGCTCACAGTCCACCAGTGGCTGCTCCAGGGGAAAATTTTTGAGAGGCAGTCTCTCTGTGCACAGAAATGGCTGAGGATGCCTGTATCATGAACAGGTTCTAAATGCCAGAGCCAAAAGGGTTCTGAGAGACCAAGCCCCACCTATGACAAAGAAGTGAAGCTATTAACAGTTGTCAGGGACTTCCCTGGTGGCCCAGTGTTTAAAAATCTGCCTTGAAACACATGGGATTTGGGGTCAATCCCTGGTCAGGAAGCTAAGATCCCACATGCTGCAGGGCAACTAACCTGCATGCCACTAGAGAGAAACAACTTAGGCCTGATGCTACCAAATAAACAAACTCTAAAAAAAAAAAAAAAAAACAGTGGTCAATCCAGAACACTGTGCCTGTGTTTGCTTTAAGACACAAGGAACTAATGAAGAAGAAGTACAAACTGTCCTTCATGGTGGTATGATGCAACATTCCACAGACAGCCAGGCAGCCCCGAGATCCACGTTTCCAAGGAGCTGTGGAGGACATGGAACCATCCCGAATGCAGCACTTGCAGAGCAGTCCCAGCTGGTAAATTACCAACCCTAGACTTATCTGACTCTGATCACCATCCTTGCTTGGGAAACTGAGAATGAGAGTCTTCAGCAGGACTTGCATGAAAGGCAAGGTGAAAAGCTGAAGCTTCCCCCCAGGAACCCCTTTGTCCCTCTGAAGACTAGTGGACACACAAATCTGAACACAACAGACAAGACACAGGCCCGATTCCAAGCCAGCTCAGCTAGGCTTTCAAAAGCCATGCTGTGGTCCATCCAGAGGACATGCCGACCTGGTAATCCTGAAATCTAAAATCCAAGTGTTGGCAGCTCCTAGCCCCTCTGACTTACGGGACTTCCTACGCTACCCTATCCCCTCTGACTTTGCCAGGGGCTTCATTTACTCCATCAGGCCCTAGGATTTTGATCCCATCTTGGAATCAGTGGTCTCTAGAATCCCAAACAGATAATCTCACTGTTCTGTATGGCTGTCTCATCATCGCTGAAATGGGAGCCAACCATCCTCACTAACCTTGTAAGGATTAACTAAGAAATTACCAAAAATTCCTAAGTACCTTCCAGGCTCCCTAGGAACCAAGTCAAGCATCAAAAGAGGAGGGGTCTCTCATCCTCTCTAACCTCAACAGAGGGAAATAGCAGCTCTTCGTTCAGAAGGCTAAGACTGGGGAAAAAAATCAACAAGTTTGTGCTAAGCAGGCAGGTTACAGGGCTTCCCTTGACCTTCTCACCTCCTGCTCTGGAGCCACAGGGAGGAGGTTTACAGCACGAAGCCCTTTATTCGTGCCACAGGTCAGATGTGCCAACACACTTGTGCCTTTTTGAACCTTCAAAGTCACCCTAAGAGGCAGATACTGACATTATCCTTTCCAGACAGAAACACAAAGATTCAGGCGGGACAAGCGGCTGCATAAAGCCACACCGCTGGCAGGTAGTAACATTAAGGACTGAACCAGGGTCCTCTGGTGCCAAGCCTGCACTTGGCTGCCACTCAGCTCCCGTGACAGGAGCTGGACTGGCAGGACCGACTCGCACCAGGAGGGGTAGGGGATGGTACGTTCACACTCTTTCTCTTGCTGCCAGATAATACTTTCCTTCCGAATTCAGCTCCAAACACTCGCAGGGCTCCATACATACAACTCTGACCCAGGAGGCCTCAGGCAAGAAGCCCCTTCAGCATCGACCCTGAGCAGGTGACCTCACTGAGGAGCGCCGTGCGCGGGGTGCCGGTCAGAGCTGGGAGAAAGGGCAAGTCAGCAGGGCCAGAGCTCGCCTGCCTTCCTCTCTCCCGACCGCTTTGTCCCTCAGACCCCAAAGAACAATAGGTGGTCAGGCTCTGCTCCTCTGTCTTTCTTTCACATGGGCTCTGACTGTGTGTGTATGTCTTTATCAGAAAATTGACCGTTTTATATTATATTCACACATGCTCTCCAGAGTAGAGGCCCCACGAGACTCAGAACAGGCAGCACCAGAGAAGTCTGGTAACTCCCTGAAACCCCTCTTCTGGTTCAGCCATCAACCCATAGGTCCAGCTGTACACAGTACCTTCAAAGGGGAAACTGAGGAATACTGCACAATAATCAATGCTTGTCCTGAGATAGTTTGGAAAGTAACCATTTTAAAGCGCATGTCTGTATATTCATCCACCCTCATTCACTATGTTTTCCTACATCTGACTGTGGCCAGGGCAAAGTGCGACCCGTGGAAGCCATCTCTAATTTCCAGACACAGAAATCTGCGCAAGTGACCACGCCATTGCCGCTGTTGCTAGGCAGCATGGTTATGTCCATTCCCTGCTGCTTGGCAACCAGCATTTCCCATGACATACACACACAGTCATCGCACTGGCACAAGTGCCTTGAACTGTTATCTTACAGCTTTCAGAGAAAAGGACTGAAATTCAAGGACCTTAGAATCCTGAATGGGTCCCCTGCAACATTCCACAGATATCCAGGTATACACAAGATACCCTTAGAGCAAGATGGCCCCATTCAATCAAAATGCGTCCCTTTAGTGACTCATGAATTTGTGCCTGATGGCTGCACAGATCTTATACTGAATACAGTGACATGTCAGAGAGATGGGAAAGGAGCTTGAGTCAGCAGGCTCACACTTTTGGAGAAGAAAAGTCTGAGCTGTATGCTCCATACCTCCAAAAACTCACTGGTAGAATAAAGATCTTTTCCCAGGATCGCCTGTATAGAGGACTGGGATAAAGTAAAAGAGCCAAATACCTTAAATGGCGATGTTTCTTTCTGTGGTCCCTGTCCAATGCCAGGGGAACCTGGCAAGCCTGTGCTAACTGAGGGCAAAATTGTCCGACAGTCATCCTAACCTCATTGGTCACAATCTGTCAGCTCCCCATCAGCAAAGCCAAAATCATGAACTTATTGTTCAAGTCAAATAGCTGCCTACCGTATAACAGGATGCCCTTAGCCCACTTCCTGTCTTTGGGTGATAAAGAAACAGATGCCCAAATCCCACTGGAAGTTAGTGTCCCAGCATGCACTTGAACTCAGCAGCCCTCGGCTCCAGCCAACTGTCCCAGCCACTATTGTCCCAGCTTCATTGTTTTCAAGCTAGACCCACATAAGAATCATGCTCGTGTATATTTTTCTTTCAGTTTTATTTCCACTCAACTTTTAAATGTGTTAACTCTTCTAACAGTCCCTTTGAGAAGAACGAAAACAAGTTCTGCTAGGCCCACCAGGCAATCCATCTCTTAATACCATCGGAGGCATATGTATTCCCTTCTAAATCTCTTTCCAGGATTTTAGAAAATTCTCCAAGCATCATTCTGATTCTACTCCGAATTCAGTGAGATCATCCAAAGTGATAACCCTATTGGTATTTCATCATCATCTCAGTCCCTGCTAGAGAATTTTTCCCATCATTAAAATTAACAAGGTCCATTTCCCAAGTTCAAGATACTGAGTACTCCTGTGGGTGGAGTTTTGTTTCTCAAATTGAGCTACAGTTCTGTATGTGCGAAGTTACACTAAGCGTCATTTACTTTATTGCTACGTAATAAGAAACCAAAATGAAAGTGCTAAGCTCTCCTCCTAACACATCCTACACTTCGGCAGCCACACTCAAATACACACAAACCACACATTTCCAACTCAGCCCCTGGTTTCTCTGCATTTGTGACCACAAAAGGAACCTTACCACAGTTTAGAATCAATGACTTGGCAGAAAAAATTTGTGCCTTCTAAGTGGCCCAGGATCTAGTGTTACAGCCAATGTGAGAAGAAAGCCACAGTCCTTCCTAGACGTCTGACAAAGCCATGGTGTCCACACACAAAGCAGGGTAAAAGGACCCATCCAGGTGGGAGGATTTCTGTTCTCCTCTCTACAGCCAGCAAACAGGTGACTCAATAGCTAGAGCTGAATGTGGCCTTAGTCAACAGCCATAACACATTCTAATCTGACCAAAAAGTCATGGGGGAACACTGGATCACCAAATAAAAGAGGCCCTCAACACTGCAGCACTCATGAAAGGAAGGGGAGAGAGGAAGAAAATAAAAATCCGATTTCATAAATGAGGTGGAAAGGAATTCTACAAGGGAACTATAAATATAAGATCCCACACACCAGCTCGAAACAAGCTGGCCTCATCCCTGGTGTTCCAAGCTGAAATGAGATGTTTTCAAGATGGTCACAAGAAAGGCAAGCAGTCACTCAGATCCACTCCCTCCGTCACCCTTTCTACTACCTTTTCTTAGTTAGCGCAACCAATTTTGTTTGCACTTTTTTCCCCCGTCTCTATAGGCCTGTGTTTCAGTAAAAATAAAATGTAACTGTAACTGAGATCAAAAGGAAAAAGAGATTAAAAAAAAAAAAGATGCTAGGGGCTAAGACTGAAGCCTGGGAGGGGGTGCCCAGCAACTCCAGGCCACCAGATTTGTCAGAGCCCATTAACCCGAGCAGGGAAGGGAGCTCATAGCTCCCACTGTTGGCTGATCAAAGTCCAATCAGAAAGTAAGGGAGGAACCCAGCCAGCCTCATGTGACCCAGAGCAGGAAGCCAAGTCTGAAAAGAATAAGCTGTGCTTGTGAATAAGGTGCACCCAGACATCTTTACTGAGCATGTTAGAGAGAAAGCCGGGGAGAGAGAGAGAAGGAGCCTATCTGAAGCAGCATCCTAACGAACCTTAATAAGTTAATGCAGAAATCCTCCCAAGGAGTCTGGCTATAGGAGACACTGGTCTCGCCTGAATCAAAATCTGTTACGTTGTAATATAATAGATGTAAATTAAAACAGAAAATCTATCATGCCCCTAATGTACCCTGATAGCTGAGTGTGTGGATCCGTCCGAGGAGCGGCACCAGGAGGAAGGGTGATGTATGGAGCAGCTGGATGGAGGGTGAAAAGCGTGGCGAGCTGCGCGGGAGGATGGTGCAGCCCGCTCGCGCGCCTCAGACCCAAGGGCAAGAGACGAATAAATGTTGATTAGTGTTGATTTTGTCCGACAAACGCCTGTCGAGTGACAGTTGGGCTAAGCTGCACTGAAAGAGAACCATTAATCTTGGTCTGGTTTAAGTAGAGTATATTAATTTGTGTCATTTTTACTAAGTCGTACGGAGAAAGGCCTCTTGCTGCTTTGCATATGACTGCTTTGGTGGTTCAGCCCAGTTCCCCTCCACACACTCCCCCCTTCCCCCACATCTCCCCCCCACCCAGCACTTTTTNGGGGCTTACCTCCCCAGGCCCCCAGGCCTGGCTGCTGCACTCCTGGGGCCTATGAACATCATCAAGCACAGGGGTGGGTTGATGCAAAACCAGCAGACAGTGCCAGCTTGGGGATCTCATAAAGGGGCCAGGTAAAGCGCAGCAAACCAGCAGGCAAAGGAGTGATTACAGTTGTGGGGGGTGCCTTTTGGGGGAGCAGGCGGGAGCGAGTGCAGTGGAGGAAGGAGGACCTCCTTCTGGTGGGAGATGCTGCGTCCATCGGGGAACTTGCAGCCCCACCTCCCTGGGAGAATCCTTCTCACCCTGGCCAAGAGTGACTACATGTGAGTCAGGATGGTGATTGTGTGTTCAGTCACTGACAATAGGCTAACAACACACTGTTTATTGTTGGACAGGTTTCTCAACTGCCAGTAGATGACCGAATGCTTGACACCGGAAAGTCACCCACACCTCCCACCTGCCCTTAGTGACCTCTCCCCATAATCTTTTGGCTGACATGGCCGATGTCATGCCTCCCCCGCCCCATGTCCAACACCTGTTTCCATCTGCTGGCCCCTATACCCCTGCGGAAGCCACACAGACGTTTCTGGATTCTCTGCTCGGGGATTTCTCGATCCGTGTTGGGTGCTGTGTTGTCTCCTGAGTTCTACCGACCTAGGATTCCTGGGGGAGCAGATGCGACTTGAGGAGTGTGGCCATGGACTGTTTTGAGGGGCTGAAGTGAGGGAGGAGCTAAGGAGGTGGGGATGAAGAGGAAAGAGGACAGACATGGGAGGAGTCAGGGCCGAGAGAAGGAAATACAGTTCTAGGGGGCCAAAGAGCTACCGGGTTCCCTACCTGGGGTTTCCCTGTTAATCTCAGGACCTAAAGAGAAGAGCTGGAACCTGGGCACCAGACCCTCCTGCAGAAACCTGCCTGGCGCTGTCAGCTTGATCCCTGGGGGAGTGACTCCCCTGGAGGGGTGTGGCCCTCCATTGCCTAGTCCTGGGCCCTCTGGGAAGGGGAGGTAGGAGGTTAGTGGTTGACAAAATCACATGGTGGCCTTGGGGCTGTGTGATGCTTTGCTCTCAGAAGTCTTCCCAGGGATCCCCCTAGTCCTTCAGTCCACACAACTCCAGCCCTCTCTGAGGTCACATGGGTTCACATAATGATTGGCAGGTGAAAAAAGATGTTTACTTCATACCTCTCTTCGAAAATAAACCAAAGGCAGCCATGAAGGATGGATTGAAAGTGTGCGTCTGGAAGGGACAAGAGACTTTGAAAATGCTGTCCTAAATGCATATTTGATGATACACAAAGTCGTGATCTATGTTAAATAATAAGGCACATTATAAGTGAGTTAACAGACGAGGAAAAAAGAA
>SJYV01012756.1:0-11932 GCA_006410875.1 Neotragus pygmaeus | reverse complement strand
TAGCAATATAGTAAATGACATCACCTTCCAAATGAAAGAATGAAAATGGTCAATGTAATATTTAAAACAACTTTTTAAATATATTTCTGATCTGACATTGAAAGAAAATATTCTTTCTTTATGGAGCTCATGAAATAAAAGCAAAATTATCACTGTTAGTAGTGTGTATAAGGAGAAGGCAATGGCAACCCACTCCAGTACTCTTGTCTGGAGAATTCCATGGATGGAGGAGCCTGGTAGGCTACAGTCCATAGGGTCACTAAGAGTTGGACATGACTGAGTGACTTAGCAGCAGCAGCAGCAGTGTATATAAAAACCATCTTCTAATAAAAGTATTGTGTCACACTGTAGAGGTCTTCAGGGAATAGTAGGTAAAACTTACTCTCTGCTATAGATGGAGCATCTTAGGAAAGATACATATATATTTTAAGTTGGGATTTTAAGGGGCCAGTCTCAGTGTAAAACTTCATGCTAAATAAATTCCCTACCCAGAGGGAATAGTAAGTAAACCTGATTGGAGATTGATATTCAGTGGATGGGGAGGAAATAATATTTCCTAATAATTTTTCTATGAGCAATTTAACCTCTGATTTATGTCTGAAATCATAGTAAATGTGTGGTCTGAAAAATATCAAGCAGGTAATTGAATTTAAAAAGGTCCATATTCACTAGGCTCTCAAATCAACTCATAGCACCAACAAAACCTGAAAATGTCCCATAGATGCAATTCTAATGAGAACATGCTCCTCACAATAAAAGGTCACAGAGTACATAATGAGATAATGCCCTGGGATGAGATCCATAAACGTTTCAGAAAATATGTTGAGTTACACATACATTTCAACTGGAATTACTCAGTGCAAAGAATACAAGATACATTAAATGTATTGCAGGAAATGAAGAGCATAATAGAAAATAAAAGCAAAGGGAAAAAAAAAGCTACAAAGAATAATATGTGTGTGTGCTTAGTTACTGAGTTGTGTCTGACTCCTTGAGATCCATGGACTGCACCCTACCAGGCTCCTCTGCCCATGGTTTTTCCATGCCAAGAATATTGGAGCAGGTTGCCATTTCCTTCTTCAGGGGATCTTCTTAACCCAGAGATTGAACCCATCTCTTGTGTCTCCTGCATTGCCAAGCAGATTTTTTACAACCGTACCATTTGGGAAGCCCAAAAGAACCATAGAATTAAATGAAACAAAGAAAGACTTGTATAAATATTACAGATACATGTATGTGCATAATATATTATTCATCTAATTGAATCTTAAAACTCAATGAATGGAGTAAATTCCAAAATTTACTGGAGAAATGTAAGACAGGAAACACATTTTAAAAGTTACCCAGAAAGCAGAGACATGGAGATACAACAGTGCTTAAAAGAGATGAGAGAGTGTGAAATTACACCATATGGCTTTTCAGATCCCAGGGATAAAACAAGAAAAATAATGAGGAGAAACATTTAAGTGAAAACAATCAAAAATCTAGGAAGCGCCACAAATCTCAAAATATTATTGAAAAGTGAAGACAAATCCAATCTGGACCTCTAGTATTGAAATTGTACAGCAAGAACAAAAAGTAGCTTGAGACTAAACAGAAACTACTTCCAAAAGCACCATAATTAACGTTGATGGTTGCTCCTGAATAGTGTTAATGGAAACTAGAAGACAGTGAGATATCTTCCAATCTCTGAGACAGATGACTGTTCAAAAATCAGTCTTGAGAGAAGCTATCTTTTGGGAATAAGGGTAAAATACTGATCCTATAAAGACAAAACCTGAGAGATCTTAGAAACAGCTGACACTCATGAGATAACATACCAAGTCAAGAACTGAGCAAGAGATAAAATAATCACACAGGGAGGATCTGTGGTTGCTGTTAGAATACTGACAAAAGTATTAGCTAATGTGTGGATAAATTTAAACAAACATGTGAAGCAATAATAATGCATATATTTGTATGAAGAAAACTAATAAAAAAAAACTGAATGCTAAACCAAATAGATTATGAATAGGAAGTAGGATAAACATCGTTGAAAACTGGAAAACTTTTTGTCACTTTCTTAAAAAGTTAAACATGCATCTACCCTATGACTCAGTAATTCCACAACTAGTTATTTATCCAAAGCAAATGGAAACTGTGCCAACACAACCCCAAATAGGCTTTAACAAAAATATTCAGAGCAGTTTTATTCACAATAACTGAAACCTTGAAATAGTTCAGATAGCCATGAATAGGAGAATGCATATTAATAACACAAACCCCAAGTTAAAAATGCATATAAAGGAATGCTGCATATCAATTTAAAGTAATAAACATCTGATATATACAAGATAGATGAGTGAAAAAAGCCCGGTACATAAGAGAGTATATCATACATTTCAATTTATATGAAGTTCTATAACAGATAAAACTGATCTATGCTATCTGTAATAAAAATCAGATACACAGTTGTTTCAAGGGTGTGGCGGTAGTTTGACTGAGAAGGTGAACCAAGGGGCGATGAATCTATATATTGATTTAATATAGATAGTACAGGTGCATTTTCAATAACATTAAATTGTACACAAAAGATCTGAGCTACTCAATGCATATAAAATATACATCAATAAAAAGAGACATATGCATGCTAAGTAGCTTCAGTCATGTCTGCCTGTTTACGTTCTTTGGACTATTTAGTTTGCCAGGATCCTCTGTCCATGGAATTCTCCAGGCAAGAATCCTGGAATGGGTTGCTGTGACTGCCTCCACGGGATCTTCCCAACCCAGGGATCAAACCTTCAGTTCTTATGTCTTCTGCATTGGCAGATGGGTTCTTTACCACAAGTGCCACCTGGAATTCTCAACAAATAGAGAGAAAATAGAATGAAAAAAATAAATAAATAAAACTACAAACTGAATAATTGCAAAAGAAGGAAAAACAGGAAAAAAAAATGAAACTGATAATGAGGGAATGAATCTAATAGGAAGATAAACTGTTAATCACAATTAAAATGTATTGACAAAAGTCTCAAAACACAAAAGAGAGATCTTCAACTACATTATGCTATATGGTGTTTATTGCTATATATGGAAGCTATAGAAAAATATAAAGTTTGAAATTTAAAGGATGGAAAAAGATACACTAGAAAAAAAGTGACTTGAAGATGGTATGAATGCATTATTGTATGACAAAATAGACAATAAGGCAAACATGATACCAGAAATAAAATGATATTCTATAAAGTGATACAAAAGAGAAATTGAACAGATGTCCATAAAAATTCTAAATTAGATGAATAAGAATAATTTCAATTCTTAATATTTTAATTATTTTAGAATATTTACACATTCATAAAGTGGTTTGGTTAGACATGGGTAGTATATTCACCTGTGTATTGACTAGAAGTGTTGTAATTTAGGAGATGCTACTTACTGAGTTGGAGTGTATGACTCTGTTAGAATATACTTCTTTTCCCAGTTAAGAATAGGGAAGATTTATCTCAGGTTATCCGATTGGTACTGGTGACTTTTAATCATATAAGTTTTATAGGTGTCAGAAAGGCAGTAAATTCATTCCTGCACATTTAACTTATGGTGAGAATGTAAGGCAAAATAATTCAAAATTATCTGGTTATGCAGGTCTGCTGTTAAACACAGGATGAGACTGAAATTCCAATATCATTAGCCTTCCATATAGAAGTATATTTGGGACTGTGAAGTGAGCTGAATTAAGAGAAAGTCACGTGACACTAGTGGTAAAAAAACCCGCCTGCCTATTCAAGAGACCCAAGAAACAGGGGTTTGATCCCTGGGTTGAGAAGATCCCATGGAGACAGTCACAGTAACCCACTCAAACATTTTTACCTGGAGAATCCCATAGAGGGAATAACCAGTGGGCTTTAGTCCATAGGGTCGCACAGCGTCGGACACAATTGAAGTGACATAGCACACACAACACATGACAAATAATTATTGCCAATACAACAATTACACACAAAAAAAGCAGTATTATGCTTTAGTGTGATAGGTTGTAAGAAGTATTTCCAGAAGTAGAAAGAAAATGTATTTAAAATTGCACTCGGAATTTTTTGAAAAAATAAAATTGTTTATAAACAGTTTCTATATCTAAATAACTTTCAGTTATATTATTTTCTTTCACAAAGCTCTGTAATTACCTTTTGCTAGAATTTTTGACTTGTCACATGTCTCTGTATTATTTGTGTTTATTTTTTAAACATCCATGCCATATTACTGCTAAAAGTTTTGAGGCAAGTCAATCCTCAGCTTTATCCTAAATCTTATACAGATAAACAGATTTCAATTTAATGTTTTCAAATTTACATATAAAATGCCATTTCTTATTCAGTAAAAATTAGGGCTCAGTGTTGCTCCTTAATATTTGATTAAAAAGACAAGAACAAGATGATTTGGCTGTAAGGTGAGCTTTGACTAGACAGTACAATTGTCTTTATAGGCTCGTTATTATTTCTAGCACCCCTGTGATTGTATTTTTAACCATGCACTGTGTTTGTACATGATCACCTCTGTCCTTGCCATTTAACTTACGATTATAACCAAAGGACTTCTCAGATCTTTAGTAGGTATGGTATCCGTTCCACATTTTCTAGTTAAAAAGAAACATAAATAGTGTAAAACTTTGAATTTTGGGGAGAAAACATCTTCTTTATACTGTATTATAATTATAATGTATAACAAAAATGAGATTGTCCAGAACTCAATATTTTAGTAAGTGGGCAGAAGGGAATACTGGTCCTCATAGTATGTAATTTTCAAATCTTTTCTCAAAATAAATTTTCTTTTAAAATAAATTACAAAGTTTACTTGAGAGTGTGGCAGTGTGTAGAAGTAGCAATTAATGTTAGAAACATAAGAAGCTAACATACTACTTTTTTAGTATAAAGGACCATGTAAGAGCTAAAGAATTTCTGTAGGAAAACTCCATTTGTTTGTGATTTCTCCTTCTTTTTGGACCCATTTATTTGTTAAAAAAAAAAAAAAGTACAACTCGGATACAAGAACTTTTTTATTTGCATTAGTGAGTGAAATTTTAAACTCTTACAAAATGCTATCCAATATGAAGTTTTAGGCTTAATTTTAATGCTTCCCTGAAGACATCATAATTGTAGTAACACTAGTAATATCCATTGCCTCAAATTTAGCAATATATAAATACAGGTTTGAAAATAATATTAGATATTTCCAGGCTTAGAATAATTTTGTATATACCTCTATCTTCTCATAAGTAATTTTAAGACATCAGTGTATATTTTGAATTTCTTTCACACTTGCTCCTTTAAAAAAAAACCTGGCTTGGTAATAAGATGAAAGTCATATTTTTAATTAATTTATTTATTTTAATTGGAAAATAATTTCTTTACAAGATGTGGTGTTTTTTGCCATACAGCGACATGGTTCAGCCATGGATGCACATACGTCCCTCCATTCTGAACCCCCTTCCCACCTCTCTCCCCACCCCATCCCTCTGGGTTGCCTCAGAACACTGGCTTTGAGTGTTCTGCTTCATGCATTGGACTTTCACTGTCATCTGTTTTACATATGGTAACACATGTTTCACTTCTATTCTCTCAAATCATTCCACTCTTGCCACTCTTAACATAAATTTTCGATATGCTTTAAAAGTTTACATTTTTAATATATATCTTCAGGGGGATCTCAAAAACTAAAAGCTTTTCCTGTGAAAGACTCTAGTGCTGCATGGTGACCCCAGGCACACTCACAGAACAAAATATTGTGTCCCTAGGGAATACCAAAGAAGAGCAAGCCAGCTGCTGTTTATGGCTCTCCCTCCCTGGAGGTAGAGTCAGATGTACAACAGCCAGACCAAGAAGGCGAGGAGTTGCTGCAATCTTGGCCCCAGAGACTGCATCTTCCAACAAACTGTGAGCGAGTTGCCAGTTGCTAAATATCCCTTACTGGGATTCTGGAGACTTCACATCTACCAGGAGTGTCACAGCCTGAGATCAGCTCCCAGAGGAAACACACAGCACATCTGGGACTGTGCCCTTGTGGCATACCCAGGAAACCAAGTGGCCAAGACTGGGGAGGTGTATAAGATTCATGGCCAATCTGGGATAATTCACTCACCAAAAAACCAGTGCTCTAAACAACTTGGACCTGGGAGGGATTGAGGGCAGGAGGAGCAGGGGATGACAGAGGATGAGATGGCTGGATGGCATCACTGACTCAATGGACATGAGTCTGAGTGAACTCCTGGAGTTGGTGATGGACAGGGAAACCTGGCGTGCTGCAATTCATGGGGTTGCAAAGCGTTGGACATGACTGAGTGACTGAACTGAACTGAATTGACTGATGCTCTATGACCCACCCTCCCAGAGTAATGGAAATAAAACCAAAATAAACAAACAAGTTTTAATTAAAAGCTTTTGCACATTGAAGGAAACTATAAGCAAGGCTAAAAGGCAGCCTTCAGAATAGGAGAAAATAATAGCAAGTGAAGCAACTGACAAAGAATTATTCTCCAAAATAATAAAAGCAGTTAATGTGACTTAATACCAGAAAAATGAACAACCCGATCAAACAGTGGGCAAAAGAACTAAACAGACATTTCTCCAAAGAGGATATATGGATGGCTAATCAACACATGAGAAGATGCTCAACATTACTCATTATTAGAGAAATGCAAATCAAAACCACAATGAGGCATCATCTCATGCTGGTCAGAATGGCCATCATCAAAAAGTCTACAAAATATAAATGCTTGAGAAAGTGTAGAGAAAAGGGAACCTCTTACATTGCTGGTGGAAATGCAAACTATTACAACCACTATAGAGAGCATTGTGGAGATTCCTTAAAAAACTGAAAATAGAACTGCCATATGACTCAGTAATACCACTGGTGGGCATACACACTGAGGAAATCAGAACCTAAAGAGATACATGTACCCCAATATTCATTGCAACACTGTTTACAAAAGCTAGGGCATGGAAACAACCTAGATGTCCATTGGCAGACAAATGGATAAGGAATTTGTAGTACAAATACACAATGGATGGAGAAGGCAGTGGCACCACACTCCAGTACTCTTGCCTGGAAAATCCCACGGATGGAGGAGCCTGGTAGGCTCTAGTCTATGGAGTCGCAAAGATTCGGACATGACTGAGTGACTTCACTTTCACTTTTCACTTTCATGCATTGGAGAAGGAAATGGCACCCCCCTCCAGCATTTTCGCCTGGAGAATCCAAGGGACAGAGGAGCCTGGTAGGCTGCCGCCTATGGGGTCGCACAGAGTCGGACATGACTGAAGTGACTCAGCAGCAACATACACAATGGAATATTACCCAGCTATTAAAACACACACACACTGGTCTTCCCAGTGTGTAAACTGTCTGCCTGCAATACAGGAGACCTGAGTTCACTCCCTGGGTCAGGAAGATCCCCTGGAGAAGAAAATGGTAACGCACTCCAGTACTCTTGTCTGGAAAATTCCATGGGTGAAGGAGCCTGGTAGCCTACAGTCAATGGGATGGCAAAGAGTCAGACATGACTGAGCAACTTCACTGATTCACTGGTTAATGAGGTGGGAAAAAACTGGAGCCTTTTTACAGAGTGAAGTAAGTCAGAAAGAGAATTACCAATATAGTATATTAACACATATATTTGAAATTTAGAAAGATGGTAGTGATGATCCTATATGCAAGGCAGCAAAACAGACACGGATGTAAATAATAGACTTTTGGACTATGTGAGAGAACGGGAAGGCAGGATGATTTGAGAAAATAGCATTGAAACATGTATATTCAGTTCAGTCACTAAGTTGTGTCCAACTCTTTCGACCCCATGGACTACAGCACACCAGGCTTCCCTGTTCATCACCAACTCCCAAGATTACACAAACACATGTCCATTGAGTTGGTGAGGCCATCTAACCATGTCATCCTCTATTTTCCCCTTCTTCTGCCTTCAGTCTTTTTCAGCATTGGGGTCCTTTCAAATGAGTGAGTTCTTCTCATCCAGTGGCCATATTATTGAAGCTTCAGCTTCAGTTTCAGTGCTTCCAATAAATATTCAAGGCTGATTTCCTTTAGGACTGAGTGGTTTGATCGCTTTGCAGTCCAAAAGACTCTCACGAGCCTTCTCCAACACCACAGTTCAAAAGCATCAATTCTTCAGCGTTCAGCTAAAAAAACTGATGGTCCAGTTCTCAAATCAATACTCCAGTTCAATTGAGTTCAATCTCTCAGTCATATTTGACCCTCTGCAACCCCATGGACTGCAGTATGCCAGGATTCCCTCTCCATCACCAACTCCTTTTTAATATGCTGTCTAGGTGGTCTAGGTGGGTTATAGCTTTTCTTCCAAGGAGCAAGCATCTTTTAATTTTATGGCTACAGTCACCATCTGCAGTGATTTTTGAGCTCCCCCAAAATGAAGTCTGTCACTGTTTTCATTGTTTAACCATCTATTTCCAATGAAGTGATGGGAGATGACAGAGGATTAGATCAGTGGATGGCATCACCGACTCAATGGACTTGAATTTGAGTAAACTCTGGAAATTGGTGATGGACAGAGAGGCCTGGCATTCTGTAATCCATGGGGTTGCAGAGTCAGACATGGCTTAGTGACTGAAATGAACTGACCTGAAATGATTCTCTGATTAAATCAAACAAACAAACAAACAACAACAACAACAACAAAAACTGTAGTGTGTTACCATGCCTTCCTCCAGAGAATGGATGTATATATTCTTGCAATTTTTATATTTTCTTGTTAAATTGATCCATTTGTCTGTAGGTAATGTTCTTCTTTGATTCTTGTTAGTCCTTGCTTTAATGTCTACTTTATATAATGTAAGTATCACTACTATAGCTTTTTCGAAAATTTCTATTTGAATGGAATACTTTTTATTTTCCCTCACTTTCAATATGTGTACGTCTTGAATCTCAAGTGAGAGTCTTATCAGTTCAGTTCAGTAGCTCATTTTTATCCAACTCTGCAACTCCATGTACCGAAGCATGCCAGGCTTCCCTGTCCATCACCAACTCCTGGAGTTTTCTCAAACTCATGTCCATTGAGTCAGTGATGTCATCCAGCCATCTCATCCTCTGTCATCCCCTTCTCCTGCCTTCAATATTTCCCAGCATCAGGGTCGTTTCTAATGAGTCAGTTCTTCACATCAGGAGGTCAATATTTCAGCTTCATCATCCATCTTTCCAATGAATATTCAGGATTCATTTACTCTAGGACTGACTGGTTTGATCTCATTGCTGTCCAAGAGTGTTCTCCAACATGACAGTCCAAATCATCACTTCTTTGGCACTCAGCTTTCTTTATGGTCCAACTCCCACATCCATACATGACTACTGGAAACAATGTAGCTTTGACTAGACAGATCATTGCTGGCCAATTAATGTCTTTGCTTTTTAATATGCTGACTAGGTTTTTCAAAGCTTTTCTTTGAAGGAGCAAGCATCTTTGAATTTCATGGCGGCAGTCACCATTGTCAGTGATTTTGGAGACCAAGTAAACAAGTTCTATCACTGTTTTAAATGTTTCCTGATGTATTTACCATGAAGTGATGGGACTGGATGCCATGATCTCAGCTTTTTGAATGTTGAGTTTTCAACTAGCTTTTTCACTCTCCTCCTTCACTTTCATCAAGAGGCTTTTTATAGTTCCTCTTGGCTTTCTACCATAAGGGTTGGGCTATCTGTGTATCTAGGATTATTGATATTTCTCCCTGCAATCTTGATTCCAACTTGTGCTTCATCCAACCCAGCATTTGTGTGATATACTCTGCATACAAGTTAAATAAGCAGGGTGACTTTCCCAATTTGGAACCATTTCATTTTTCCATGCCCGTTTCTAAATATTGCTTCTTGAACTGCATACAGATTTCTCAGGAGGCAGGTAAGGTGGTCTGGTATTCCCATCTCTTTAAAGATTTCCCACAGTTTGTTGTGATCCACACTGTAAAAGACTATAGCATAGTCAGTGAAGCAGAGGTAGAAGTTTCTGGAATTCCTTTGCTTTTTCTATGATTCAATGGATGTTGGCAATTTGATCCATACAAGAGATTGAATCAGACTTGCCTAGGACTACACTAAGCTCAGGCAGCTGTGACTGGAACAGTAAGCATGGCCGAGAGGAGCTACCCCACGTCTGAGGTCAGGGGCAGAAGCCAGGAGGACCACAGGCCCCAAGGGCAGCAGCCAAGAGGAGTTACCCCACGTTCAAGGTCAGGGGCAGAAGCCAAGAGTGCCAGGCTGCGACAGTGCAGGAATGGCCAAGAGGAGCCACCCAGCAACTGAGGCCAGGGGCGGCAGCCAGGAGAAGCAACCCCATGCCCGAGGCCAGAGGCGGTGGCCAGGAAGAACAACCACACATCCAAGAAGTGATGGGTGCATGGGTGCAGGAAGGCCTAGAGGAGCCATCGCACGTTGAAGGTGAGGAAGGGCAGCAGTGAGGAGATACCTCTCATTGAAGGTAGGGAGCAGTGGCTGTGCTTTGAGGAGCAGCTGTAGAGATACCTCACGCCCAAGGTAAGAGAAACCCAAGTAAGATGGTAGGTGTTGCAAGAGGGCATCAGAGGGCAGACACACTGAAACCATAATCACAGAAAACTAGTCAATCTAATCACACTAGGACCACAGACTTCTTTAAGTCAATGAAACTAAGCCATGCCCATGGAGCAATCCAAGATGGGCAGGTCATGGTGGAGAGATCTGACAGAAACTGGTCCACTGTAGAAGGGAATGGCAAGCCACTTTAGTATTCTTGCCTTGAGAACCCCATGAACAGTATGAAAAGCAAAATGATAGGATACTGAGAGAGGAACTCCCCAGGTCAGTAGGTGCCCAATATGCTACTGGAGATCAGTGAAGAAATTACTCCAGAAAGAATGAAAGGATGGAGCCAAAGCAAAACAAAACAAAACAAAACAAAACAAAACCAAAAAAAAAAAACAGCTGTGGCTGTGACTGATGATAGAAGCAAGATCTGATGCTGTAAAGAGCAATATTGCATAGGTACCTGGAATGTCAGGTCCATGAATCAAGGCAAATTGGAAATAGTCAAACAAGAGATGGCAAGGGTGGACGATGACATTCTAGGAATCAGTGAACTAAAATGGACTGGAATGGGTGAATTCAACTCAGATGACCATTATATCTACTACTGTGGGCAGGAATCCCTCAGAAGAAATGGAGTAGTCATCATAGTCAACTAAAGAGTCCAAAATGAAGTACTTGGATACAGTCTCAAAAACGACAGCATGATCTCTGTTCGTCTCCAAGGCAAACCATTCAATATCACAGTAATCCAAGTCTATGTCCCAACCAGTAATGCTGAAGAAGCTGAAGTTAAACCGCTCTATGAAGACCTACAAGAACTTTTAGAACTAATACCCAAAAGAGATGTCCTTTTCATTATAGGGGACTGGAATGCAAAAGTAGGAAGTCAAGAAGCACTTGGAGTAAAAGGCAAATTTGGCCTTGGAATGCAGAATGAAGCAGGGCAAAACTAATAGAGTTTTGCCAAGAAAATGCACTGGTTATAGGAAACACCCTCTTCCAACAACACAAGAGAAGTCTATACACATGGACATCACCAGATGTCAACACCAAAATCAGATTGATTATATTCTTTGCAGCCAAAGATGGAGAAGCTCTAAACAGTCATCAAAAACAAGACCAGGAGCTGACCGTGGCTCAGATCATGAACACCTTATTGCCAAATTCAGACTGAAATTGAAGAAAATAGGGAAAACCACTAGACCACTCAGGTATGACCTAAATCAAAACCCTCATGATTATACAGTAGATGTGAGAAATAGATTTAAGGGACTAGATCTGATACATAGAGTGCTTGATGAACTATGGAATGAGGTTCGTGACATTGTAAGGAGACAAGGATCAAGACCATCCCCATGGAAAAGAAATGCAAAAAAAA
>SJYV01012755.1:0-24511 GCA_006410875.1 Neotragus pygmaeus | reverse complement strand
CCAGCTTCAGGACACGAATGGATCCCAGCACAGAGGCTCAGAGCCACTCCTGGGTCCTCCCTCCCCTCTGCAGCCTCCTTCTCCTTCAGCCGGGTTCCAGCTCATAAGCGGGCAGCTGGGGCATGAAGCAGGGCTGGGACCTGTGAGGCTGGAAGCTGGGGAGCTGAGGGCCCCTTGGGGAGTCTTGGGGCAGCCAACTGTGACCTTCAGTCTTCGTCTCAACCGCCTGGCTGCAGAGCTGACCCCTGTCACTGCCATGCCTCAGAATGCCCCACCACTGCTCTAGGATGCCAAGTCAGAGCCACCATCCTCTGCCCAGGCTGCCCAGACCCATTCCTGGCCTCCGGAGATGCACTGGCCCCCGTCTCCATCCTCTGATGACCTGCTTGCTCAAGCCCTTCACCATCCTGCATCTCGTCCACCTCCACGCTTCTCCTGGTTCAGGCTGTCCCCTGAACCACACCACTTTCTCTTCTCATTACCTGGGATAACTCATTGTTATAGCCTGCTTGTCACTATGTCTAGTGGTTTCCATGGCTCTTCATAGACTCGCCCATCTCAGGTGAATCTCGAGCAACACATACTCTGCACGTTCCCAAAGGCCCCCCTGGAAGAAAGCTGCAATATAGTACAGATTCCAAGGCAGAGTCAGGACACGTGGTTTCCCCCTGCCCAGCATCGCTTTCCCTAGACGGTCACTGAGCACTGGCATGAGACACCGCGACAGGCTTCCTGGGCAGTAAGCAGTGGCTTCTTTAGCAGGAATATCTACTAGAGCGACACCCGCCGCCCCGGGCAGGTCCAAAGCTTAGGCGAGGAGAAAGAGGAGATGGAGGGAAATGGAAGCAGGAAAGGAAGTCATTAAACACAAGACGGGCACACGGGGCTGGGGGGAGACGGGCTGAGGCCAGAGGGAAGGCAAAGCAGGATTCCAAGCCTCCTCTTCATCCCCGTCATGCACATGATGTCCAAGATGTTCAAGGGGAGGTGGACATCTTTGCCAGATTCCCTGAGGGCACTTGCAGGATCCAGATTGGAGTGTAGAGCCCAGGGAGAGGGGCAGTTAGAGTCCCATGGTGCCAGGGAAAGGGGGTCTAGAGTGACCGCCAATGGCCATGAGCAGATTCTGCAACTGGAAAGAGAGGGTGGGATGCTCAGCAGCTGACGTCCAAGCACCAGAGTCCTCGGTAAGAGTGGCACAGTTCCTCCTGGGTCCTGGAGTCCTGCCAGACAATCCAGTCAGCAGACCGTCTGTTAAAAGGTTACTGGAAGGTGTGTGGGGTCCAGCTACTTGCTGCTCAAAAGCCAGTAAACAGGCCAGGCTGGTGGAAAGGATGCTTGCAACTAGGGGGCGGAGTTAGGAAAACAGAAGTCTGTCCAAAGGCCTACTCCCCCAACCACGGGCCATCAGTGGGGCAAGAGCTTTTATAGACAGAGGGAGGGGGCTCCGTGCAGAAACAGCACAGTCTTGTAATTGGTCGTCGGTGGTCTGACTGGCGTCATCTTCATTGTTTTCGGTACAGTTAAGCTTCAGCTCCCGAGTCGGTTTGTTTCCATTTCTTTGAGGCCAGTTTTCAGAATTGTGGCAACTCAAATCGTGGGTGCAGTCTGGTTGTCATGTAGTTAACTTCTTCCACCTGGGGTTTCAGTATCTATAAAGCAGCTCATACGATATGGCTCAGAATATCATCCGTAGCCCTTGAGAAGGAACTAGAGGTCCTTGACTATGCTTAATGACTACAGTATTATTCGTTAGTCTCCTTCGACTGCTTTGCTTTGTTTCCACAGTTCTCATTTCTCTGGTTAAACTTATTCTTTGACTAGAGTTTCCCATAGATAAAAGGCAAGCAAAGGACTTGGGGTTGGGTGCGGGGGGAGTGGGGCAGCAAGGACAATAGGGAGAGAGGAAGGGACCAAAAAAAGAAAGACTCTGCCCTTATAAAGGCTAGTGTCTGGTGGGAAGATGGACAAGCAAACAATTTTAAATAGTGTGACAAATAAGGTAAGAGATGCTTGACTCGGCTGTGCTGTGAGAGCAGAGGGGAGAAACCTCTAGGTCAGAGCCTGCATGCGGCTGTGTGTGTGTGTGTGTGTACAGGAGCACTCATGTGAAGGTGAACTTCACCTCCCAGACAGCAGCAGGTGGGTACCCAGGACTCTGTGTGTTGGACAGGGAGTTGCAAGCTTTCCATGAAACAGCCCACGTCACCCTCCCAACACGATGAGGACAGGGTCCCCATTTTAGAGACAAGTAAACCCAGGCCTCCAAACCCTCTTAGCCAGTTTGCCGTTGTGCCTCTCGCCCAAACTTCACAGCCGCTCTGCAGATGACACGTTAGCTCAGTTTTACAGATGAGGACGTGATTCTGAAAGACGAAGCGCTTCACCCAAAGTCACCCAGCTAGTGAATGAGCTGGGAAACAGGACCAAGTTTGTCTGAGTGCCACGTCCCAGGCTCAACCTGCTTTCTTCAGTCAAGTCAAGCGTTCTGCCTTTCTGCGCCTTTCTTTTGTTGTCATTCTTATTGTTATGTTTTGGGTTTCTGTTTGCACTGAGAGGCTAACAAGATCTCCATTCCCTGACCAGGGATTGAGCCCAGGCTTCGGCAGTGAAAGCCCGGAATTCTAACCAGTGGGCCACCAGGGAACTCCTTACACCTTGTTTTTTTGTCATCTAGGAAACGCGAGGAAAGTGTCTCAGCCTGAAGTGTAAACAGTGGTCCTAGACTGGTGGCCTTTGGAATATCTCCCTTTTGGGGGTGAAAATTGTTGTTGTTTAGTTACTCAGACTGGCTTTGTCCTTCACTATCTCCAGGAATTTGTTCAAACTTATGTCCGCTGAGTTGGTGATGCTGTCTAACCACCTCATTCTCTGCCACCCCCTTCTCTTCTTGCCCTCAGTCTTTCCCAGCATCAGGATCTTTTCCAATGAGTCGGCTTTTCACATTAGGTGGCCAAAGTATTAGAGCTTCAGCCTCAGCATCAGTCCTTCCAATGAATGTTCAGGGCTGATTTCCTTTAGGACTGACTGGTTTGATCTCCAAGAGGTAGGAAGAAAAATTTCAAAACTGGCCCAGCCTCCTGGGACCCTTGGTGGACAGGAGAATTCTGGAAAAAGCGTCATGCCTGTCTTGAGCAGATCTGATAGGGCCAGAGGAGAAAGCTTGAAATAGACCTGGCTGCCCTCACCATCCACAGACCCGAGGGAGCTGTTTGTCCAGCTCTGAATAACCATTCTAAGGAGGATGTCCTGAGAATTTCCTTTTGTGGCAGGGCGTTTGACTAGATGACTTCACAATGCCAGATGGACTCTCCCCCACCTCCATCTCTAACCTTGGCGATAAGAAACAGCACTACTCAGGTTCTTCTTAAAAAGAAACTGTGTAAAGATATTTAAAGACATCAAAGGTTATCACAAGGGAGGTGGGAACCAGTTCATCTCCATGTCTACTGAGGCTTGGACAAGAGAGTGGGGATTTTGAAAACAGCTACAGGGATTCCCAGGTGGCTCAGACGATAAAGAGTCTGCCCACGATGTGGGAGAACTGAGTTCAATCCCTGGGTCGGGAAAATGCCCTGGAAAAGGAAGTGACGATGGCATCCAGGATTCTTGCCTGGAGAATCCCACGAATGGAGGACTCTGGCAGGCTACAGTCCATGGGGTCTTAAAGAGACAGACATGACTGAGTGACTAAGCACAGCGCAGATGACACTGGTAGTAAAGAACCTGCCTGCCAATGCCAATGCAGGAGACAGCAGAGACTCGAGGCCGACCCCTGGGTCCAGCAGATCTCACGGAGAAGGAAATGGCACCCCACTCCAGAGTTCTTGCCTGGAAAATCCCATGAATGGAGGAGCCTGGCATGCTACAGTCCATGGGATCATAAAGAATCAGGCACTTTCTTCACAGGGATTTAGATTAGACACAAGAGCTTTCTGATAAGGTGAAGAAAGGCTGGAGTGGATTATGCCAGGTTCCAGGAAACAAGCTGTGAATATCTTTAGACCTGTGATGTCTTCCAGAAATATAAAGGAGCCACATATACAACTTTAAATGTCTTAGCTGCCATATTTAAAAAGAAAAAAGAAACAAGTGACATTGATTTTTATAACATATTTTATTGAACCCAATAGATCCAAAATACCATCAATAGAAAGTAATGTAGAGACTTCCCCGGTGGTCCCGTAGATAAGACTTCACCTTCCAATGCAGAGGGAGTGGGTTTAATCCCTGGTCGAGGAACTAAAAATCCCACCCAGCCTGTGGACAAAACAGAAGCAATGTTGTAACAAATTCAATAGAGACTTTTAAAATGGTCCATATTAAAAAAATTTGTTTAAAAAGTAATGTAATTTATGTTTTTAAATAATGAGGTAATTTTTACTAATGAGATATTTCACATTGTTTCTGGTATCGTCTTCAACACCCAGCATGTATTTTACATGTACAGCGTGTCTCAGGTCAGACCGGTCGTGTTGCTGGGGTTCAGCAACCACGTGAGGCCATGACAGCATCAGTCAGCACATCTAAAACCACTAATGACTGACACCCCATGGAGATACAAGGTGCAGTCTGGTTTTACCTGCAGGCAGAAAGTTCTCCAGAAGTCCCGAGAGTCTGTGAGGGTGAAGGCCCAGACAGCGGTATCTCCTGGTGCCTCTCAGCCTTCCTTGTTGCTGGAAACACAAGATCCATCACCACCCGCAGTTCTGAGAACCCGCTGGGCAGGGCTTTGTGTGCCCCTTTGGCAGAGGGAACCCTGATCCCGAGGGTCTGCCAGGTCCAGGGTCAGTGACTGGTTGACCACTGTGGGTTAACACTGCCCCGGAGAACTGGGAGATTGGGATGGACACATACACACTGTTGATGTACAGTGTATAAAACAGATAGCTAATGAGACCTGAGAACAGCACGGGGAACTCAGCGCTCTGCAGGGACCGACATGGGAAGGAAACCCAAAACAGAGGGGACAGGTGTAGACTTACGGCTGATTCACTTTGTCATACAGCAGAAACTAACACAACATTATAAAGTAATTATCTCCCAATTAATTAAACAGACAAAGACACCGCTGGCCTCCTGGTTGTTCTCTCCCCATCTTGCTGGTGTGAGTGCCTGGTCACCAGATGGGGCGCCAGGCCGGGCAGAGGGGTTGGAGGTCTACTGCATCTGGGGTGTGGTGTGGGGGCATCAGCGCAGGCTGGGCTGGCCCATGTTACCCCTGGCTGCAGCACCTCCGCCAGGTGCCATACGGCCCACTCCCTCCCCTGCGCCCATCTCCGCACGCTGTCATCTGCCCCTACGCTCATCCCTCCCTCTCCTCTGCCCTGGTGTATCCTCCAGCACTCAGCCCTCCCCGGCATCATCCGTGAAGTTGTCTGTAGTCTGCCTTCCTCATCAGGATGCGAGCTGTATGGAAGCAGGGCTCCATCTGGCTCACCACTGTGCCTCCAGGGTCTCGCTCAGTGTCTGACACACAGTGTTGCTGTTCAGCCGCTCAGTCGTGTCCAGTTCTTTGCGACCCCATGGACACACCAGGCACACCAGGCTCCCCTGTCCTTTACTGTCTCCCGGAGTTTGTTCAAACTCATGTTCATTGAGTCGGTGATGTCATCCAACCATCTCATCCTCTGTCGTCTCCTTCTCCTCTTGTCCTCTTGCCCTCAACCTTTCCCAGCCTCAGAGTCTTTTCCAATGAGTCAGTTCTTCGCATCAGGTGGCCAGAGTTCTTCAGCTTCCGCAACGTGGGGCAAAGGACAAATTTACAAAGAAGTCAAGGGACGCAAAAAGCAAGAGTCTTCTTACCCCCGAGCCTGTGGGACCATGAGACAGCGAGAGAGCCAGTATTAATTTAGGTCACAGACACAGGGACCAGCTGGACCCCTTCTGCAGCCACGTTCCAGAGAATGGTATTTCCTGAGCACGACTGGTTCCCAGGCCTCGTCAGACCCACTGGGAAAGAGGTGACGCTGTCCCCAACCTCTCCCCGTCCAAACTGCAAACGCCCAAGTCCCCTATCTTCTTTTCTATTTTCTAAAAATATTTATCTATTTGGCTGTGCCAGGTCTTAGTTGAGGCATGAGAATTCTTAGTTGTGGCATGTGGGATCTAGTTCTCTGATCAGGGATCAAACCTGGGCCCCAACCCTTGGGAGCTCAGAGTCTTAGCTACAGATGACCAGGGAAGTCCCCCGGCCCCCACCAAGGCCCCCTTCTACACCACAGCAGCTTGCGTTGTCCTGTGGGATGCAGACACATGCTGGGACACCCATCCAGGCTGTCAGCCCAGCCCGAGACGACATGGCTAAGCCCCCGAGGGTCCCCTCATTCTTAACTGTTGACTGTGGCACCCCTCCAAATAATGTATTTATAAAGGACTCTTGAAGACATTGAAGACTTCTCAGACCTAAGGAATGGATGGCTGAGAATGAGGTCGGGGGAGATACCTGTCAACAAGGGCCTGCCGGGCATCATTACATACAGAGTCCACGTGCACGGTTAATTCCGCTGTAACAACCAGGGACCCCAGTACATGCCATGGGAGCCTCTTCAACCTCTATGCCCAGCTAATATGGGGATAATGGGTATCCAGGCATGGGGGTGGAAAGGAGCTGGAATATTCCACTGAAACTGAGGCCACAGGAAGCCAGGATGTGGGGGCTGAGCTGGGTAAGTGGAATCACACCAGTGTTTGGTTTTCAGGCCACACGCGCTGTCTCCCTCGTGCTTTGGCTTTGGCACAGCGGGGACCGAGCAGGACTCGGAAGACAGGCAGGAAGCTTTGAGTCCCAGCTGTGCCCCCAACCTGACCTTGAGTAAGTTTTCTGAGTCTTGGTACACTCGCTTCCTGGGGCTGCCTCAGGAAGCCACCACTTAACAAAGCCCTGCAACCTGGGTGGCTTCAACAGCACAAATGTGTTGTCCTACTGTCCCGGGGAAGCTGGAAGCCCAAGGTCAAGATGTGGGCAGGACTGTTGCCTCCTGAGCGCAGTGAGGCAGGATCTGCTCCAAGCCTCCCTCCCGGCTGCTGGTGGTTTGCTGGTGACTTCTGACCTTTCTTGTCTGGAGACACACCACCCCACCCTCAGCCTTCATGCTCACGTGGTATTCTTCCCAAGCGCAGATCTTTCGGGGTCCAAATTTCCCCTTGGAAGAAGAACACTATTTGAGCTATTTCAAATCCTAAAAGATGATGCTGTGAAAATGCTGCACTCAATATGCCAGCAAATTTGGAAAACTCAGCAGTGACCACAGGACTGGAAAAGGTCAGTTTTCATTCCAATCCCAAAGAAAGGCAATGCCAAAGGATATTTAAACTACCGCACAATTGCACTTATCTCACATTCTAGCAAAGTAATGCTCAAAATTCTCCAAGTTAGGCTTCAACAGTATATGAACCGTGAACTTCCAGATGTTCAAGCTGGATTTAGGAAAAGCAGAGGAATCAGAGATCAAATTGCCAACATCTTTTGCATCACTAAAAAAGCAAGAAAGTCCCAGAAAAACATCTGCTTTATTGACTACACCAAAGCCTTTGACTGTGTGGATCACAGCAAACTGTGGGAAATTCTTAAAGAGACTGGAATACCAGACCACCTAACTTGCCTCCTGAGAAACCTGTATGCATGTCAAGAAGCAACAGTTAGAACTGGACATGGAACAATAGACTGGTGTATTTTCACCCTGCTTATTAAACTTCTCTGCAGAATACATCATGTGAAATGCTGCCAGGAGAAATATCAGTAACCTCAGATACACAGATCCCATCACCCTTATGTCAGAAAACAAAAAAGAACTAAAGAGCCTCTTGGTGAAAGTGCAAGAGAAGAGTGAAAAAGTTGGCTTAGAACTCAACATTCAGAAAACTAAGACCATGGCATCTGGTCCCATCATTTCATGGCAAATAGATGGGGAAACAGTGGAGACAGTGACAGACTTTATTTTCTTGGGCTTCAAAACCACTGCAGATGATGACTGCAGCTATGAAATTAAAAGACACTTACTCCTTGGAAAAAAAGCTATGACCAACCTAGACAGCATATTAAAAAGCGGAGACATTACTTTGCCAACACAGGTCAGTTTAGTCAAAGCTATGGTTTTTCCAGTAGTCATGTATGGATGTGAGAGTTGGACTATAAAGAGAGCTGAGCGCTGAAGAACGGATGCTTTTGAACTGTGGTATTGGAGAAGACTCTTGAAAGTTCCTTGGACTGCAAGGCAATCAAACCAGTCAATCCTAAAGAAAATCAGTCCTGAATATTCCACGGAAGGAATGATGCTGAAGCTGAAGCTCCAATACTTTGGCCACCTGATGCGAAGAACTGAGTCACTAGAAAAGAGTCTGGTGCTGGGAAAGATTGAAGGCAGGAGGAGAAGGGGACGACAAAGGATGAGGTGATTGGATGACATCACCGACTCAATGGACATGAATTTGAGCAAATTCAGGGAGATAGTTAAGGACAGGGAAGCCTGGCATGATGCAGTCCATGAGGTCACAAAGAGTCAGACACGACAGAGTGACTGAATTGACTGACTAAAGAAGGACACAGCCCATATACATAATGGGATATTACTCAGCCATAAAAAGTAATGGATTTGAGTCAGTTGTAGTCACTTGCCGGGGTCTAGCCCTGGTGAATCCAGGGAATTCGAAGTGGGGACGGCATTGGCGAGGAAAGACTTATTTATTTATTAATTTAATATAAGATTAGATTAGGAAGAAATAGTGTAGTAGGAAAGTTTAGTGGAGAAAAGAGGCTGATTAACTTGGTTTACGTGGGAAACCAATAAAGTTCCAGAGAAGGAACTTGCACCATCTACGTTAGGCCGCCGTTGCCTGTTTGAATATCAGAGAGTGCCCCGCCTTGGGCTCTCTCTCTCTTACGGATCTTAAAAGCCGGGACAAGTAAGTAGACATGATGAGCCTCCACGTTTCAAGATGGGAATTTAGCCGAAAAAGGGAGAAAAGAAAGACATGGGGAAAACCAGCATCGGTGCAAGACTCCAAAAACTATTTTTCAAAATCAGCTTATATACCCCAAGTTGTACATAAAGAAATAACGGAATATGCAGAGTTATGCAGGGGCAGCAGTCCTGACCCTCATTGAGGCAAGGCTTTCTTTTTGCATACCCTCCAGTATACAAAAAGGTCTCAGGTGGTTTACGTTATCTTCTGGCCAAGAGGCCTGTTAACATTTTTATGGCTCTCTTCCTGGATAATTGTCTATCAACCAGAAAACTCCTTTTCCCTAGAAGTGTTTTTTCTTTACTCTGCATCACCCTCAAAGTACTAAATAAAGTTACTTTCCTGTAGAACAAAGGTGCAGTGGGTTATAACAAAGAAAGCACTCAACTCAAAGATCTAATGTTGCTAATACCAGGTCTACTACCTGTTTTTCTATATATCAACTATATCTAAAAATAAAGGATATGAAAATTTGGCAGCAAGTATTGGCTCAACAAATGAAACCTTTAATCAGTCCTATTCTAATGATTTTGACTCCTTGGAAGCCCCTACATTCCTTGGATGTTTTAAGCTTCCTGTGCCTTCCGCGGTCGGGAGGCCTCAAACAATCACAGGCACAGCTGTAAGAGTCCTGCAGGTAGGCTAGAAAGCCATCAGAGGGGTTTTTGGATTGGAACACTCAGGAGATTTATTATCTAAAAGCTCTAAATTAATTTTTTTTCCAAAAAAAGGTGGTGGGGGGACAGCCCCCTGTTAATGTCAGAAGAGTAGGTGGAAAGCATAACACAGTAAAGCAGGCAGACTCTGGTCTTGGGGGTGGATGCTCAGGAAATTCAGAGGGGGAACCTCTGAAGCCTGATCACGTCCTTGCGTTTTGTCAGGCTTCCTTCTGCATGACCTTGTCACAGGTGGGATTCCTCAAGCTGGCCCCCGGCAATGTGGATGAACCTAGAACATGATATACAGAGTGAATTGAGTCAGAAAGAGAAAAATGAGTATCATATCTATGCATATGTATGGGATTTAGAAAAGTGGTACTAATAAACCTATTTGCCTCAGAGAAGGCAATGGCACCCCACTCCAGTACTCTTGCCTAGAAAATCCCATGGATGGAGGAGCCTAGAAGGCTGCAGTCCATGGGGTCGCTGAGTCAGACACAACTGAGCGACTTCACTTTCACTTTTCCGCTTTCATGCATTGGACGAGGAAATTGCAACCCACTCCAGTGTTCTTGCCTTAAGGATCCCAGGGAGCCTGGTGGGTTGCCGTCTATGGGGTCATATAGAGTCGGACACGACTGAAGTGACTTAGCAAAACCTATTTGGAGGGCAGGAATAGAGACAGACAAAGAGAACAGAGTTGTGGACACAGTGGGGGAAAGAGAGGGTGGGCTGAACAGAGAGAGGAGCATGGAAACATATACACTACCATATGTGAAATAGATAGCCAGTGGGAATTTGGTGTATGATGCAGGGAGCTCGAATCAGGTGCCTTATGACAAACTAGAGGCGGGGGAGGGAAGTTCAAGAGGGAAGGGACATATGTTTCTTGGTTCATGGACTACCTGTGCTCATGTATACCTGTGGCTGGTTCATGTTGATGTATGGCAGAAACCAACACAATACTGTAAAGCAAGTATTACAGTTAAAAACAAATTTAAAAAAGGAAGGACACTGGGTTAGGGCCATATTGGGTTAGGGCCACCCTGATGACCTCATCTTAACTTGACTATCTCTGTAAAGATCCTATCTCTAAATAAGATTACATTCTGAGGTCCTAGGGGTTGTGTGCATGCCTGCATTTTAAGTCACTTAGTCATGTTTGACTTTTTGGGATCCTATGGACTGTACCCCACCAGGCTCCTCTGTCAATGGGATTCTCCAGGCAAGAATACCGGAGTGGGTTGCCATGCCCTCCTCCAGGGGATCTCCCCCACCCAGGGATCAAACCTGTGTCTCTTGCGTCTCCTGCATTGGCAGACAAGTTCTTTACCACTAGCACCACCTGAGAAACTCCCTAGAGGTTGGGCCATTAACATGTAGATTTGAGGGGAACACAATTGAACCCCTAACATCTCGTCTGTAAAAGGGGATCGTAACGTAATTGTCGTGGTTGCGAAGTGCCTCAAGGAAGCGTGGTCCACAGTGGGGCAGGGGAATGTCTGCCTGGTCTGAATGGGCATGTGCCTCTGTGTTGCCTGCATGGGATCAAGCCCTAGGGAGCAGGGCCCAGGTCAAGACTCACCCTTTGCGTATCCAGCACAGGTCAGCAGAACCTTGACCAGAGCGTGTCGATGATGCTGGGGACAAAGGCTGGAGAGAGAAATCTGATGGAGATGCATCAGGGCTCTGCAAAGTCTGAGAGTGGACTTCCCTGGGGGCCCAGCGGCTAAGACTCTGCTCCCAGTGCAGGGGGCGCAGGTTCCATCCCTGGTCTGGGAGCTAGAGCCCACATACGGCAACTAGAGAACCCGAGTGCCACCACTAAGACCTGCAGCAGCCAAACAAATTAAAAAGGAAAAGTCTGACACCAAGTGCTGACAAGGAAGTGGAGCCACGGAACCCCATCTGCTACTGATGGAGTGCCGGTTGGTACAAACACTTTGGAGGGTAATTTGGCATCATGTCAAAAGAGACAAGATGTATATCTGATGCCCCAGCAATCCCACTCCTAGGAATGCTTACAGGTGTACCCCCAAGAGACAGGTGCAAGAAATGTTCTCAGCATCTCTGTTTGTAAAAATGAAAAATAACCTAAACTTCCTAAATGTGATGTATTCACTAGAGAAATACTATACAGCAATTAAAGCGAATTAGCCCATGGGTGAATCTCACCCATAAAATAATGAGCAAGAAAGAGCAAATTGGGATTTCCCCAGCCATCTGGTGGCTAAGACTCTGAGCTACCAATGCAGAGGGTGTGGGTTCAATCCCTGCTGGGGGAGTGAAGATCCCATATGCCTTAAAAAAAAATTTTTTTTAATTGCAGAAGGATGTGTACAGTGGGTCAAACAATGTGAAATGACACTGCTTAGGATATACACATACCTATGTTCTTGAAGAGAGGAAGGAGAAGCCCCAGATGCCCATAGCAAATGTTATCTGGCGAGGAGAGGCACCCAGGGAGCTTCATGTATGTTTGCGGCAGTTTTTTTTTTCTTTTTTAATGAGATGGGGAGTAAAGGGTATTGTTTATTCCTTATAACTTTCTGCATGTTTGAATTATAACTGTTTTAAAAAGAGCTGGGGGACTTCCCTGGTGGTACAGTGGTTAAGAATCTGCTTTGCAATTGTAGAAGGCTTCCCAGGTGGCATATCGGTAAAGAATCCATCTGCCAGTACAGAAGACTCGAGTTTGATCCCTGGGTTGGGAAGATCCCCTGGAGGAGGAAACAGCAACCCACTCTAGTTTTGTTACCTGGAGAATCCCATGGACAAAGGAGCCTGGGGCGGGGGGTCACAGGATATGGGGTCAAAAGAGCCAGACACCACTGAGCACCAATGCTCTCTCTCTCTTGCAACCTGGGGGGTGCAGATTCTATCCCTGGTCAAGGAACTAAGATCCCACATGCCACAGAGCAACTAAGCCTGCTGGCTGCAGCTACTGAAGGCCTCACTCCGCAACTAGAGAGTCCATGTACCGCAGTGAGAGATCCCACATGACACAGCTAAGATCATGCATGCTGCAACTAAGACCCAATACAGCCAAAATTAAAAAAAAAAAAAAAAAGAGCCAGACTCAGTGAGCCTTACATAAAGGGAAGGGGAAGCTGGGGCCCTACCTGTGGGAAGATTCAGAGCTGCCAACCCTGGAACCCAGGACCCAGAGTAAAGGAGCAAAGGATGCTGAAAGGTTGAGACCCAGAAGGGGAGAGGCTCCCTGTTGAGACAAATGTGATGCTGGACCTCCCTGTTCTGAATCTGCACCCCAGATGTTGGCCCTCACCCCACCCTGGGGCTGCAGAGAACCCCAGGTGGAGGGCATGGCCGGGAAACCCAGGAGACACGTGCCCAGGGATATTTGTCCTGCATCTCACGCCTGCCCCCGCACACTGACACATGCTGCCTTTCCAACCACCTGGCACGGATACCCTGACAGTTTACAGCACAGATTCACCCCCTCAGCCACACACGCACGCACACGCACACACACTCCTTCACCGCCCACTCCGGCCAGGACCCCAGAGCTAGAGATGCTGCAGAGCCTGCCAGCTGCAGCCCTGCCAACCACCACTCCCCCCCCACCTCCTCCAGGGCTGGGTTTTTCCAGCCGGAGCCCCGCTCCCTCTACTGCAAGCTCTGGAAATTGGTGTCTGACGCGGCTGCTCCTGCACGTTATTTATTTTCTCTCTTCTTCCCGCCGAGAAGGAGAGCCGCAGCCGGGACACAGCAGGGGCTGCAGAGACAGGGAGCACGGAGGGCAGGACCACTCAGGAGCCCCTGGTCCGCTCCAAGGGGGCCATGAGCATCAGGCCGGAGGCCCCACGGGAGGAGGGCGACGCTGGGGACAGGGGCCGGGAGGCAGAGCTTCGGGGCCGAGCCCGGCTGAGCCAGCAGCGCCGGCTCAGACAGGCCACCCAGTTCCTGCACAAGGACTCGGCCGACCTGCTGCCCCTGGACGGCCTCAAGAGGCTCGGCACCTCCAAGGACTGGGTGAGGCTGCCCTCTCCCCTCCCCTCCCCCGGGGGGCAACTGGGACCCCTACCTTCTCTGGCTCTGCTGGGAGAGTGAAGACCCCAAGCCTCCAGACACCTGCCTGCCCCTGGGGTGGGGGGAGGCGGCTCTGACTTGTGAGTTCACCTTGACCATTCCTGGCTCCTCAGCGGGCTGTTGCCACGGCTTGGTGGCTCTGCGGGACCCTGTCTATTGCTCAGCTTCCCTAGAGAGCTCCAGGCTTCCCTCCCGGGAGGTGAAGAGCACCGGTTAGAGCAAAGGCTTGCAGGGGGCAGTTTACTGCTGGGCCCAGAGACCCGGTGGGTTCAAGGCTGTGATTTGCTCCTCTCCCAAAACCACAGGTCCCGGCACACAGGGACTGGACATTCATTGCCCGTCGCCCTCACCCCTGCTAGAACACCAGCGTTTCCCACGGCTCTGGCCGGGGCACCCAGCTCCTCAGGGCCCCCCGGCTCCCTCCTAGTTGATGTGGCCCTTCAGGCTCCTTTCCTTTCATCCCGCTGCAGTAGCTGTGCCCCCCACCCCTGCCAAGGATACCAGGTCAGGGAGCACCCACCAAGGGGTGGGTGAGTCAGGGGACAGCTGCATACGCTCGCTCCCCTCCAGCTCCGACAGAGGGAAGAGCTCAAAGTGTGGGCTTCTGCAGAGCCTGGAGTCTTGGGTTCAGAGCCTGGCTCCAGCACTTAGCAACTTGGGCAGGTGACTTCCTGTCTCTGAGCCTTGGTTTCTTCGTCTGTTACATGAAGATAAAAATAACAGGTTGTAGCGCATAGGGAATGTCAGGGTTACATCAGCTAAACCTGTAGAGGGCTTAGCACAGTGCTTGGGAGATAGGGAGCACCGTCTAAAGGCTGTTACTCCTCTAGCTGCTCTTCTATTTTAATATTTATTTATTTTGGCTGCGCTGGGTCTTAGCTGTGGCATGCAAACTCTTAGTTGCAACAGGTGGGATCTGGGTCCCCGCCAGGGATTGAACCCGGGCCCCCTGCATTGCGAGCACAGAGTCTTAGCTGCTGGACTTCCAGGGAAGTCCCTTCTCCAGTTACTCTTACTCCTCCATTTAGCCTGGCAGAGAAAGTGAGGTTCACGGGGTCCAGAGAAGACAAGATGGCTCTGGCTTCTGGCTCAGGAGAGAAGAGAGCTTCTGTAGAAGGGCTGGGGGCACCCTGTCACCTCTCTCACCTAGTAGGCAGGGGATTGGAGAGGAGGGGCTCCCGCAAGGGGAGGCATTTGAGGCCATTTCCGGGGGACCTCGGGCCACTCCAGCAGTCCCCTCTCCCCAGAAACCTGGAGCCAGACTCAGCCCCTCACTTCTCTTCCTGAATCAGCCCTCCCTCTCCACATCCCTCCCAGCCAAATGTTCCCTCTCCAGGAACCCAGCCCAACGGCACCCCCACTCAAGGGAAAGGTGAGCAGCCTGAGATTTCAGTTCAGAGAATGGCCTTGCTAGCAGTGGGCACAGCTGAGACTCCAAGGGACCAGGGAAGGAGGTTCTTGGCTCTCATCGGCCCATCTTCATCTGGCAAAGGGGCTCTAGTAACACTGCTGCTCCAGCATGGAGATTCGGCCTTCTGCTCTCAGGACCTCTCAAACTGATCTGGAGCAGTTATCTTGTGTGGCTTGGGGAGTGAAGACACAGCAGTTAGGGGGACCCTGTCTCCCTCCCTGGGTGACTCTGGAGCACGCTGCATGGGAGTCGGATCAGAGCCTGTGCCCCTCGTGGGAAAGGTGGGCGGGCTGCCCTTCCCAGCTGCTCCCAGCGCTTGCCGCCCCTTTTCCCAGAGCTGGGCTTTCTGCTGGCAGTCTGCCGGCAGGAGCAGCCTCAAGGGCCTCGTTAAGCCCAGGGTAGAAAAACAGTCCCAGGCTCTCATGGAAAGAGGGCAGGTGAGGAATCATGTGTGGAGCCTAGAGGGACACAGTCATTCTTCGGTGGGGATTTATTGAGTGCCTACTNGCCTCAAGGGCCTCGTTAAGCCCAGGGTAGAAAAACAGTCCCAGGCTCTCATGGAAAGAGGGCAGGTGAGGAATCATGTGTGGAGCCTAGAGGGACACAGTCATTCTTCGGTGGGGATTTATTGAGTGCCTACTGTATGCCGAGCCGAGCCCTGGGATATAAAGAGGAGTAACAGACCTGACCTCAAGGGCAGAAAACAGTGGTGAGATGCATGACAGACAGGGGGCGGGGGACAAGAGATGCAACACTGCCCCCGCCTGGTGTGTGGACGGAAGAACGCAAAGAGGTCAGAGAGGGCTTCCTGGAGGCGGTGAATCCTGCCTGGATGACAGTATGCTCTTGGAACCCCAGACTGAAAATCAAAGCCTCCCTCCAGAGAGCAGTTTCTGAACAAGTGAGTAGAGCCAGTCACCCAGGCTGCCCTAGAGAAGGGTGAAGACTTTCAGGAGGAGGGATGAGCAGGGGCAGAGGCCTGGACAGCCTGGCCCAGGCAGGGCAGCAGAGGGAGATGAGGCAGTGGCCAGCTCACCAGGCTGTCGCCTCCAGGCAAGCAAAGTGGGAGAGGCAGGCTCTGATGAATTTCTTTTTTTTAATATTAAAAAAATTTATTTGATTGTGCCAATTCTTCATTGTGACATGTGGTATCATTTGCAGCATGTGGACTCTAGTTCCCTGACCAGGGATCGAACCAGGTCTCCTGCATTGGGAGCGCAGAGTCTTAGCCACTGGACCACAAGGGAGGTCCCTCTGATGGATTTCAAGCAAGGGAGGGACAAGTTTAGTCTGATGGATTGCTTTGGGCGTCTCAAATTTTCCTGCGCATGTGGGTCATTTGCATGTCTTGTTAAAACAAGGTTCACACGGGTTATTTGAACGTCTTGTTAAAACAATGTTCCGATTCAGTAGGTCGTGATTCTGTGCTTCTAATGGGTGATAGTAAAGCTGCTGATCTGAGGATGGCACCTGGAGTAGCAGTCTCAGAGACTCCCTGGCTTTGAGCAGGTGGATTCGAGAGGCAGGTTCTTATGGACTAACGGAGGCATCCCAGGGATGCGGGAGAGCTGTGCCGAATGAGTCAGTAGCAGAAGGCAAGGTTGGCTGTAAACACAGGAGGCAAAACTGGCGGAACTGAGAAGTGGCTGGACAGGGCAGCACGGCTGTGGGTGAGGGACGGGCGGATGGCTCCCAGCTTCCTAGTGGAGAAGACTGGGACTTTCCTTTCTTCTTTGTTCTTGTTTCTTTGACTTCTTTTCATCACACTGTCAACCCTGGGATCTGTATCCCATGGAAGAATGAGGCCAGAGGAAGGAAAAAAGAAAACATGTTCCCAAATTTGTGTTGTAGACAGAAGACAGGACTGCCACCTGCCTCCCAGCATCACACCAGTGCCTGCAAGGTCACGTCTAACTCAGGACGGACCCCTCCCCTCCCCCCATCTCTCCATCCCTGAGCTATCCATTGGGGCCCTGGAAACCAGCATGTTTGATGCTGGGGCTCGTTCTGCTATCATGATCTGACCACTGGGACCCTTGGGGAAGCTTCTGCCCCTTCTTACTCCCGGGAGACTCAGGCCAGGGGTGGAGCTGGGCAGGAGAGCATGGGACTTGTGAGCTGGGGGACCGAGCAGATCGGGCACCAGGGTTCAGCATCTCCACGTTTTGTGATGGAGCAGCAGCCACACAGCGTGATCCAGAGACGTCTGGTGGTGGAGGGGAGCCCGGGCCGGCCTCGGGGGGAGCCTCCCCGAGCGCAGGCCCCAATCCATGGCCAGGAGAGCAGGACGAAGACCAGCAAGCCCGAGAGGCCAGCGCTTCTGGTCAACTGCAAGGTGAGACCCTCACCTGGGCCTGGCTCCCCTCACCCACCCTCCCTTCTGCTCCGGAGGTGAGGAGAGGTGGGGAGCCAAGGCGCTCCTCCCCGAGCCTGGGCCTAGAACTGGGGTCCTCCAGGTTCTTTATTCCCTGCCTCCACGTCTTCCAAGGTCCACAGGACTCCTTTCCCATGAGCCAAGCATCTTCTTAAAACTGGAGTGTGCTCTGCACACAAACGACGCACACGTGTGGGTAACGCAGCCCTCCTGGAAAAGCTCACGCTCCAGGCCACAGCCTTGTCATCTCTGACCCCTCCCTGATACATGCCCGCTCCCTCCTGCCCGACTTTGTTGAGTGCCTCCTCTGCCTGCTCTTGGGTGTTGTCCCATGTCCTTCCGGCCCCAGCTGTCACCTCCTCCAGGAACGGTCCCCTGACTTTCCTGATGGAAGGCCCTTTCCTCTGGCNCCCTCCCTGATACATGCCCGCTCCCTCCTGCCCGACTTTGTTGAGTGCCTCCTCTGCCTGCTCTTGGGTGTTGTCCCATGTCCTTCCGGCCCCAGCTGTCACCTCCTCCAGGAACGGTCCCCTGACTTTCCTGATGGAAGGCCCTTTCCTCTGGCTCAACATCTAAGGTTCTAGTCCCTCAACCCACAGGCCTAGACACTCTCTTCCTGAACCGGTGACCCTCCCCCCACCACTGCCTCCAGGGGAGCAGCCTCCTCTGCTGCCCCTCCCACCTGCCATACACAGCAGACCTCTGCGAACGCAGAGAAGGCGGAGAAGGAGGAAATGACTTGTTTTGTGGTATCAAGTGCAAACTCGAACGTCTGTTTTTATCCGAAAGAAAGCAGCCTCATTCTTCACCTGCAGTGGCGAATCTGGTTCCTAGCATCTCCTTTCCTAATCGGTGGCGTGGTCCCCGCCCCCACCCCTCCTCATTCACACCCCAGATCCCTCCAACAGGATGAGCGTGGCCCTCCTCTCAGCAGAAGGACTTCCATTAGTTCCTCCACTTCTGATGGAATTCTCCCCAAACGTATGCGCTCACCACTCACACAACTCTTGATCCGATCCACTTCTGCCTCAACTGTACGACCCCCAGAAGAATCCCTCTTAAAGACTCAGTTTACTCCCTTCACTCATTTCTGAAAGGGACTTATCAGGGGCTGGGAAATATGAGAGTCAATCCCAGCCCATTCCTCCTTGTGCCTGCCCCTCGCCCAGCCCCACCCCCAGGGACTCACGGAGACCCTTCCCTTTTCTCAGTGCCGGGACCAGGAGCTTCAGGTGGCGGTGGACACAGGCACTCAGTACAATCAGATCTCCGCTGGATGTCTCAGCCGCCTGGGGTAAGGCAGTGTGTGTGTGTGTGTGTGTGTGTGTGTGTGTGTGCGTGGGGCTTCTTTTCAGGGTGATGGAAATATTCTGAAATTAGGTAGTGATGGTTGCAGAACTCTTTTGTCTACTTTGAAAAGGTGACCTTCGGCAGCTCCCTGGTGGTCTAGGGGTTAGGACTCTGGGCTTTCACCGCTGTGACCCAGGTTCAATCCCTAGTTGAGGAACTGAGATCCCACAAGCTGCATGGCTTGGTCACAAAAAAAGTGACTTTCACTATATATATGAACTATATATCTCAATAAAGCTATTATTGATTTTTTTAAATGTGTAACAAACTCTACTAATTTTATTATTTTATTTTATTTCTGGCCATTGTACACAGCATGTGGGATTTTAGTACCCTGATCGAACCTGAGCTCCCTGTCATGGAAGCTCAGAGTCTTAACCGCAGGACTACCAGGGAAGTCCCAATAAAACTGTTTTCTTTCTTTTTTTTTAAGAGTCGGTCGGGGCTCTGGCCGATAAGACTGGATTTAGACTCTACGTGGGGCCAGGGATGGGCTGCAAACCCAAAATGTGGTGGGAGGGACATTAATGGGGTGGGGGGCTGTGGTGGCCATAAGCCTTGCTTTCCAACCACAGGTTAGGGAAGAGGGTCCTAAAAGCCCCAGGTGGGGACCTGCACCCGGGGCCCCCAGCCCTGGTGGAGCAGCTGGAGCTACAGCTGGGCCAGAAGACCGTGGAGTGTTCAGCTCAGGTGGTAGGTAAGTCCTCGCTCCGTCAGAGCCCAGTGTCTGTCTCAGCAATTCTAGCTCTCCCTCCTGGGTGGGACAAAGGCAGAGCCTCTCAGCTCCGACCAACACAGACGAGGCACCCCACTCCCAAGATGCTCCCATTATCCCCCAGGTTCTCGGGCCCGGGTGGGGACGGGCAGAGAAGGGTGAGGGCTGACGGGGGACAGCAGTGTCCTCAAATGGTTCCCGCAGATGTGGAGAGTCCTGAACTCTGCCTTGGCCTGCAGACCCTGCTTTCTCTCCAGGTAAGGCGATGCTCATGCTGGTACCACACCCTGGCCTGACCCGGGGCCCGGGAAAAAGAGGTAGGAGGCGTGGGTGTGGGAGCATGGACCAGGCTCCATCCCATAAGAACGGAGTTGGGGACGTGGAATTTTACCCTCACTTCCTTAGAGGTTCCTTATCTGCCTATAACTGAAGAACATGGAGAACTTGGCCCCTTCGCGACAATGGTCTGGGTGCATGAAAACGGGGAGGCGCGAGGAGTAGGGCGNTGGGGACGTGGAATTTTACCCTCACTTCCTTAGAGGTTCCTTATCTGCCTATAACTGAAGAACATGGAGAACTTGGCCCCTTCGCGACAATGGTCTGGGTGCATGAAAACGGGGAGGCGCGAGGAGTAGGGCGCGGTGGGAAGGAAGGGGGTCACCTGCCCAGGTGAGCTCACTGCCCCCACCCACAGTGCTGCATCGACTTGGAGCATCATGTGCTGCGGCTGAAAGCCCCGTCCTCAGAGTTGCCCTTCCTGCCTTTGCACCAAGAGCCTGGCCAGTGACGACGGCAGCCCTGGACAGTCCCCTGGGGGAAACTCCCTGCCTCAGGAGGCGAAGCCCTGGGGGATGGGGCATGGCTAGAGCCGGGTAGCTGCGGACTGTCCCTCCTGTCACCACCCTGAACCCGCTGTCCCGTCTCCCTGGTGGGCGGCCCCGCTCCTCTGCTTCTCAGCACCTGCCCTGCCTCAGGGAAGAGCGATCCTTAGAAAGGGCCCGACCTCAAGGTTCTGGTTTCCCCGTCCTCTCTCATCCCCTCCCAAGAACAGAGTCGCATCAGGACGGCAGAAAAGGACATCGGCAAAACGGGGCTCCGGGCTGGGCCCTGGCGCAGCCAGGGTACCCCGAGTCCGAGGCTGCAGCCTGCTGCCTGTCCCTGCCTGCCCCGTCCACCCTGAACACCCTCGAGGCCTTGATTCCACGTTGCTCACAACTAGCCTGCCCCCTCACTGGCCCCGGGCCCTGGCCCTGCTGGCCCACGTTTCTGATTCTGTGCTCAGCTGAGCGAAAGAGAAACCGTCGTCATGATGGGGACATGTCGGGAGAGGAGCGCCTGGTCCACGAGGCTGCGGGCTCTTTCATCAGTTGCCTTTTCTGGGGGCTACAAACGATTGAAGCCAGTTACTGTTTGACTGCCCCGTGCAAACCCTGAATATACCTCTTGACTTACTCCAAACACTTGCTCTCCACCTGCTTTCTCACCTGTGGGGCGCCTGAACTTCAGGTGGGGGCACGTGGAAAACTGCCCCCCAAACCAGATGGGATGGTGGGATTGTCAGCACCAACTTTACCTAGCCAGTATTCCTTACTTCCAGAACTATCCACCTCATTTGACCTTCTTCCCACCCCTCACCTCTGGCCTCCTGAGCTTGACCTCATCTTCTCTGGCACCGGTAGCTCTTCCCAACCCCCACCCCATCCCAGCCCTGAATCCAGTAAAGACCCAAGGAGGCTCTGCTACCTTCACTGTGAATAGAGGATCCCAAAGCTTAAGGCCCAGGCACCTGGTGTCCTTCTGGCTGGTCTGAGTCTCAAATCTGGGGGAAGAGTAAAACAGTGGTGCAACTAACCTGACTAGGGCACTATGCCCCTTGGGTTGGAAACAAAACCCGGAGCCCGGACTACGTTAGACCAGGAAAGGCCCAGGCAAGGCCATGCCCCCTAGGCATACCTTCCTCAGCTACGTCCCTGGCACCCAGAGGAGGGGCTCCCTGACACAGGTGCGGGAGTGTGCTGGCCCCTGCTGTCACCCTCCATGATCCCTGCGCTCCTGGGTCTCACCCTGTTCCTCTCCCTTCCACCTGTTGCTTCTGCCATTGTAGACCCCAGGCCCAAGAATGCCCTCCGCTCAGCAGCAACTTTGTTGGAATAAACACCTGTTTCTCTAAGCTGGTGTGCTTCTCTGCTTCTAGTACGATACATGATTGCGCTGCCCTTACTCCCACACAGAAGGAAATATGAGCGTGGACCTTCCCCCGGGGTGATCTTCTGGTTGGGGTCAGCGTAATTGAGAGTACAGGTTTTCCAGTTCCTCTGAACACAGCTCAACACACGGTAGGGACATTCTACTTTGCCCTCAGCACACACGTGCATGGACACGCAACCTGCAATGTGAAAACCACTGACTCAGAGCAGAGGAATCCACAGCAGAAGGGATATAAAGAGCACCGGTACCGTTCTGATTGTAGTTGGGATTGAAAACCCACATCAGATTTTAAAATCATGAGCGTGAACCAACATACAACCATTCTGTACCCACAGTCACCACTGTTTCTCACTTTCAGTACAGTATTTAGTAAATCACATGAGATACCACTTTATTCTAACACTTTTGTAACGACACTTTATTACAAAAGAGGCTTGCATTAGGTGCTTGTGTCCAACTGCAGGCTGATATAAGTGCTTGGAGCACAGTTAACATAGAGAAAGCTAAGCGGTGATGCTCAGCAGGTGGGGTATGGGAAATGCATTTTCCACTTAACGATACTTTCAACCTACGGGGGGTTAATGAAGGCGTAACCCCACCACGGTGGAAGATCTGCGGTTCGCCATTCCTGTAACAGGAATGTTAGAGGAATGTTAAGTCAGTCGCCTGGGGCTGCAGAAGACAGAACTTGTGGGGGCTGGGCCCTCACTGCCCTCACTCTTCTGGCCCCAGAGCTTGGTTTCCTTTCAGGTTGGGGCCCCACAAGTAGGGGGCCCTGTGCAGCCACTCCTCACAAACAACAGGAGTGGGGGCTCTGGGGAGGGGCAGTGCCTGCTGACGGGACGGGTGAGGTACACAAGGAAATGGGCAGAGGGGCAGCGTGTCTCTTCCTTCACCAAGACGGCCAGGTCTACAGTCCCCAGCACCCAAGGGTGCCGCCATCCTTCCCCTGTAATGTGCACTTCCTGTCTTCCAGATGCCAGACAGCTAGGGGTGGGGGCGGCGGGGAGGTTCAGAAGGCTCCTTGTTCTGCCAGGCAGCCAGTCCAGCTAGGTGGGGTCCTGGGGGCCCGCGGGGCCGCACTGTGGAGGCTGGTCTGGATGGTAGAGGGTTTGGTGAAGCAGGGCGCGGGTGGCGGGCAGCTCATCAGGATCTGAGGGCGAGACGGAGGCTGGTGGGTCTGCTGGGACCTGTGCCACTGGGAGCCTGCAGCCACGGGCCCCAGGGCTTAATCACACCCGGCTCTCCCCTCAGCCCCACCAATCCTGGGGCTCAGGCACGCCCGGTTCTCCCAGCAGCCCCGCCAATCCCGGGGCTCAGCCGCGCCCGGCTCTCCCTCAGCCCAGCCAATCCCGGGGCTCACCAGCGCCTGGCTCTCCCAGCAGCCCCGCCAATCCCGGGGCTCAGCCACGCCCGGCTCTCCCAGCAGCCCCGCCAATCCCGGGGCTCACCCGCGCCCGGCTCTCCCCTCAGCCCAGCCAATCCTGGGGNCACGCCTAGGGACCCCAGTGCTCCCTGTCTCTTATACACATCTCTCACCAGCGCCTGGCTCTCCCAGCAGCCCCGCCAATCCCGGGGCTCAGCCACGCCCGGCTCTCCCAGCAGCCCCGCCAATCCCGGGGCTCACCCGCGCCCGGCTCTCCCCTCAGCCCAGCCAATCCTGGGGCTCACCCGCGCCTGGCTCTCCCAGCAGCCCTGCCAATCCCGGGGCTCACCCACGCCCAGCTCTCCCAGCAGCTCCCGGAACTCCGGCTGGGCCTCCAGCACTTTGAGCAGGTTGGTGGACTCCATCCGCTCCAACTGCACCTCCCAGTACACGTAGATCTTCTGGTTGAACGTGACGTACACAAGGCAGGGGCTGTTGCGGCCGTCTTTGCAGGCATACAGGCCTTGGGGGTTGGGGAGGGGGAGACAAGGTTGGGAGGCTCAGGCCCCACGGGTGTTTATGTCAGCAGTTTGCAGCCACCCACAGACGCCGAGCAGAGCACTGAAGGCCCCTTTCTGTTTGTACTCTGTTGGGAACTCAGTAAAGCAAGGAAAACAGTAAGATATCTGGTCCGTTCCAGATATGGAGTGACACCCTGGCAGGACGGCGTCCCAGGGGGTGTTTGCCGAGTTCCTGTCTCAGTGGCAGCCCTGGGGAACACGGGCAGCTTCTCTAGGGTGATGACCTCTCTCCCCAGGTCACTGGAGCGAGGGGACAGGTGTGCTGGGCACGGGGCGGGGTCCCACCTGCACAGAAGGCGCGGATGTTCTCATCCACCTGGAAGCGGACGACGGTGCGGTTGTGGTCGATGATGTACGTCTGGCCGTCCCAAGCACAGGCGACCACCTCCTCATGCCCGTTGCCCTGAAAAAGGCCAGACAGCAGATGTAGGGGGGCGCCGGGAGCCTCTGAGAGAGGCCTCCTGTGGGGGTGCTGCTCACTTCAGGGGGGGTCAGGCCTCTCCAGGGAGCCCTAAAAGGAGGGCAGACTTGGCTGTGGAGGGAGAGCGGCCCCACTGAGGGCGCCCGAGGAGGAGGAGGCCGCTCCCGTCCCCCAGGTCCCACTCACCGTGACGTCCAGTTTCTCAAGGGCGAAGAGCTGGTGGTCCACCTGCACCGACCACAGCAGCCTGTCCGCCTCCTCCATGAGCTTCAGGGTCCCTGCGGGGAGAGGCAGGCTGGCTGGGGACCCCATTTCTGCGCAGATACGCGGGCACATGACCGCCCACCCTGCACGGCCCGCGGCTGACCCAGGGGTCTCACCATCCAGGGTGCAGAGAGCAAAGAGGCCAGAG
>SJYV01012754.1:39013-49112 GCA_006410875.1 Neotragus pygmaeus | reverse complement strand
AACACCTACCATCTTACTTGGGTTTATCTTACCTTGGTTGTGGGGTATCTCTTTACGGCTGCTCCAGCATAGCAGAATTCAAACACATTTGAAAAAGCCCTCATTTTAAGCATTCTTATTTATGTACATATATGTATGTGCATGTGTGCATGCATGCTAAGTTGGTTCAGCTCTGTCCAGCTCTTTGCAACCCTATGGACTATAGCCTACCAGGCTCCTCTGTCTATGGAGATTCTCCAGGCAAGAATACTGGAGTGAGATGCCAAGCCCTCCTCCAGTGGATTCTCTAGACCCAGAGATGGAACCCATATTTTTCATGTCCCCTGCATTGAAAGGTGGGTTCTTTACCACTAGCGCCAACTCAGAAGCCCACATATGTGTATGCTGCTACTGCTGGTAAGTCACTTCAGTCATATCTGACTCTGTGCGACCCCATAGACAGCAGCCCATCAAGCTCTCCTGTCCCTGGGATTCTCCAGGCAAGAACAATGGAGTGTATGCCTTCTCCAATTCATGAAAGTGAANAACTCAGAAGCCCACATATGTGTATGCTGCTACTGCTGGTAAGTCACTTCAGTCATATCTGACTCTGTGCGACCCCATAGACAGCAGCCCATCAAGCTCTCCTGTCCCTGGGATTCTCCAGGCAAGAACACTGGAGTGTATGCCTTCTCCAATTCAAGAAAGTGAAAAGTGAAAGTGAAGTTGCTTAGTTGTGTCCGACTCCTAGCAACCCCATGGACTGCAGCCTACCAGGCTCCTCTGTCCATGGGATTTTCCAGGCAAGAGTACTGGAGTGGGGTGCCATTGCCTTCTCCTAGTGAAGTTTTATTGATCGCTAGTTTTTAAATAGAAAAAAAACATGGCATCTTTTATATAATTCCATATTTCATAACTAGTTATTTACTTTTATGTGTCACATTAGAAGATATAGACTTTTGGGGGACTACAGTATATATCACGGGGTCTCATTAGAAAATAAATTCCATCTTTAGCAAAACTAGAACATGTAATAGGAGAATTTCAGTGCTTAGAATGATTTCTCCCATTGCAGTAAAGACTGCTTCAAAGATAATTAGTTAACTTACATTTCAATGGTTTCTGATTAGAGCTACAATGAGTTTTTCATGAAAGATCAAATGTCAAAAACAAGCTGTAATAAAGTACAAATCTGACTCCACATTGGGTCTGTTTCTTTTATTTTAACCTTTATATTCTGTTAGATTTTGCTATAAATTAATCACCAAAGGGATATTTCCTATAAGCTTAAAGTATACATAACAGCCCATCTCAAGGAATCTTGCCTCTGGTGTTTAAGTTTTAACCTAAGATACCTTGGTTAAATTCACAGGAAACATATTGACCAGACCCACCAGTTAAAGGTGCAGGAAATAAATTAACACATTCTCTCCAGACAGTAGCCAGAACCAAGAGATATTTGCAAAAATGTGTCACTTTTCTTTTTCTATGTTGCTTCCTCACCTCCCCCATTTTGTTCTCTGAAAGAAATTATCGTCCAAAACTTCACAAGGTGGTTCTTTGGGACACTAGTCCACCATCTTCTTGGTCTGCTGGGTTTCTGAATAAAGACACTATTCCTTGCTCCAACAACTCAACTCTTATTTTATTGGCCTGTCATATGGCAAGTGCTATAAGCTTGGATCCAGTAAGAAAAAAAAAAGTACATGATGCTTATCCTGAATTTTTTTCAAGCAAAATAAACATTCTTGCTAGACTCATAGCATATGGAAACCTCAAGTCAAAGACCAGTGAACTGTTTTTGGACTATTTCTCTTTTGATTGAGTAGAAAAGTCCTGGCTTATTCACAACCTTTGGTAGAAGAATGTTGCTACAGTCTGAGAGTAAGGCTGTGGATCACAAATGCTTATTGTTGCTGTTGTCATTTAATGGTTATTGAGCTCTAAATGCAGTAGAGAGCATATCATTAGGGATGGTTTCTGACCATGGATATTAACAACCAATGTTCAAGGGAAACTGTCTAGGCACTAAAACTGTTTATTCTCCTCATCTTTGGTAACCTTAAAGCATATCAGATTAGGTCCCTATGAGTAATAAATCTTTTTCAAAAGGTTTTAGAGAGTTCAGAGGGCTTCAGGATCAGACTTCATTGAATGACTTCAATCAGGCTGTCAAACATCATTAAAACTAAAATATCACATTACTTGGATTAAAGTTGATTCTATTTTAATTACAGAGTATAAATTTCTTCATTGGTTAGCCTCCATAAAAAGTTCAAGATATCCCTTGGGCGTTTATCAGTCAATATACCTCCTTTTCCTTAATATATTGAGAAAGAACTAATACATATTAGCTATGACTGTGGACCACCTTATATTTTTCTAGTATGGCCAAATGTAATAGAAGATAGAGGTGACAGCTGGGTAGACAATAGTCAAAGGAGGTACTTTCTTACCATAAAAGAGTGACTATTTGTACATGGGAAAAATAATGCAAAAATATATAAACAAATTTTAAAATTTAAAAACTATATATAGTAAAAATTCCATCCCTAACTTTGAAGATATAATAATATGAAATTTAAAAAAAATTCAGAGGATTTAACAGCAGTATATAATGGATATTATAAATATTAAATTATAGAATATATTTTTCTAAGAGGAAACACACATACATTGATTTATAGTCATTTATCAATCTTTACATCATCTATTTCCTAGAATAAGCTTCAGTTAATCACACCTCTGTCAGCATGTATAGTGGAGGCTGAACTGCCAGTATAGAAGCTATTGCAGGCAATAACTGAAGCTGAATATGATTAATATATATATATATATATACATCATATGATACTTTAGTTTCTCAGAATTAGTCTCTCATAGTCCCTTTGTACACTTAATAATCTTATATCTAATTTCCTGCCTTTGTCTTACTAGCTTGAAATTTTTCTAAAACATTTTGCAATTTTTAACATGGAGTATGATGTACTGATGCTAAATAACAGTTTTAATTACTTTTTACCTTAGAAATAGGAATACAAACACCAATAGAAATAAATTAATAGAAATAATTTAAAGTCAATTAAATGAAAGCATGTTTTGGACACTTAGATGATAATACTTGTTTCCTGAGTTTAATTAGACTTAATGTGGTTCTTCTACTAGATCAAAATTCACTTAAAGATACTTAAATTGATTTTTTTTTAAACTAAGTTCAATTTTGGGAAACCTGAACATTTACCTGCAATTGGGACAATGAAATAAGATTGTAAGTTTAATGCTAATAACACAATCTATATTATATTTTAAATGACAGTTAAAGTCAAAATATGTGTCAAAAACCTGTATCAGGGTAAAAACATCTACTATTAGAAAAAGTAAGAAATGAGAAAAACAATTGAACAGTAGAGTCATTACAAAAGTGGATTCTTACAAAATTTAAATAAGTATACTAGATAAAGAACCTCTCCCAAGGAACAAACTATCTTATTTTAACAAAAAGTTCCTCATGCATCAGTGTGGAACAGGTGGGAAAATCTGAGATAATGTGAAACTTTGTTGAACACTAAATTATAAGAGTGACATACAACTTCAGTCCAGGATTACAGTTTTTATAGTTTTTAGAATTTAAGAGAATTGATGTTCATTGAGAACATATTATTAGGCTGAATTTATGCCACACAATTTCCTATGGAGTTACCATGGTGATTTTGTTTTTAAAAATGCAAGTCTACCTGGTAGTGACAACATATTTAAGTAATTATCAGATCACTTTTCCTTAGATAGGTGACTGGATAGAGAGCGGAGTTTCCTGGGGAGAAATATGGGGGAACCAAATAAAGAAATGAAAGGCACAGTCAGATTTTGAGCTTGATTCAGCAGATTAAGAATCTAGTATTCTATGTCAATACAAACAATGCCCTATAAATATGTCTTATTCAGTGGCATTACTAAAAGTTAGGGAAGTTTGTGAACAATATTAATTTCTTATCACAATAATAATTTCATGCATTTTAATTGTTCTTCAAATTATGTCCATTTCTACTTTTACCATTTTGAAATGTATTAAATATACAAATATTTTGTTTTAGGTATTAGAATATTCCCCAGAAATATGGGACCTAATAGATGAGATTCCAGGAATAAGCAACCTTGAAAATAAAGCTCACTCATGTTAATGGATGAAGAGGATAAAATAAAGGGTTACGGTACTTCAAAACTGCAGACACAGCCCAAAGATATACTCCACAGAGATCATTTATAAAAGCTAAAAAAGAATAAAGCAAATAAATGTATGTGTAGTGTTGAATAATGGGAAAGCTAAGTTCTGAACAATGAATAGAAGGTGGATTTGAGGTTCTAGTTTTCTAAGATACCATTAGTTTATCTTATCCCCTGTATTGATAAAAGCAAAATCAAAGAGGGAGTTGCCTTTGTGATAATTTTAAGTGCTAGAACTATTTTCATGTTTATATTTTGTTCTGATGCATAGTTATGTGGACCTGGACAAATTTTTCAGCCTTTTAAAAATATTTATTAATTAAAACAAGAATATACCACTAGTGTTCCTGAAAGAGTTATATAATTGCTTATAAAGTGTTTAGCACAGTGCCTGGAACCTAGGGAAAAAATATTAAGTGGTTATTAAGTCACGTTACATTCCCTATAATCTAGTTCTGTAATCAGACTTAATTTATATAACAAAATTTATCCTAGACCTCAATTTCAGATATATTGAGATCTGTGCTAACTTTATGAGCAGTTTAATTGTAATTTGTTTCTGTCTCCAAATAAAAGGTTTGATTTTTTTTCATCTTTTAAAAAATAACACATTTAAGTGCATATTTATGCTAGTGTTAATACACTTAAACTGACATACTAAGTAAAGAAGATTGACAAAATGTTTACTTGTAACATTTGAAAATGTCATTAAATAATACTTGTCAAACACCTGACTCCTTAAGATTTTGTTTTAGAGAAAATGATGGGTTTTTACTTGCATCTTTTGTTTCTTCCCTAAAATAAGCCATCAGGGCACTTTGATTGCAATTCAATTTTAGCAGAAATTTTGAAAAATAACACTGCAGAGTTTGGCTTATGTAGAGCTGTGGCTCTGCAGATGGCTTATCAAAACATTCTTAAGTTTATTTTAGGCTTTTGTCAAAAAATATTTTTGGATTAACATATCATATGTTAACTAACCACTGCCAAACCACTTAAGAGAGGGAAAAAAAAACACTATCATTCATTCGAGGAAATAGATCAATAGAGAAATATAATCTTTATACAAACACTGGTGGTTACACAGGAAACAAAGGAAGCATTCTGGATAGTTATTATGGAAACTGTTTGAAAATTGCAGTTGCCCTAAATTTATGCTTCTGCTGTTTTCTATATCACTTTGCAGTTTGCAGCTCAAGAGAAAATACTGTTGCTTAATGATAGAGAAAGTTTTGTTTGGGCTGCATTTTCTTGGTGGAACAGAATTAGCACTATAGGAAATATAAAATTATATTTGTTTCAAACTGGTAGCTTCAAAAACAGGAAAAACAGAAAATTAAAGTACAAAGGAAAGGTAATGTAGGGAAAATAACAGGTTTGTAAGTAAGCAAAACTTCACAAACTTAAGATGTNAGAATACATTTGGATCAGTTCTAATGAGGAAGATAAAACTGGAGCCTATTATACAGAGTGAAGTAAGCCAGAAAGAAAAACACCAATACATTATATATATGGAATTTAGAAAGATGGTAATGATAACCCTGTATGTGAGACAGCAAAAGAGACACATATGTATAGAACAATCTTTTGGACTCTGTGGGAGAGGAAGAGGGTGGGATGATTTGGGAAAATGGCATTGAAACATGGATAATATCATATATGAAATGAATCACCAGTCTAGGTTCGATGCATGAGACAGGATGCTGGGGCTGGTGCACTGGGATGACCCAAAGGGATGGTATGGGGAGGGACGTGGTAGGGGTGTTCAGGATGGAGAACATGTGTACACCTGTGGTGGATTCATGTTGATGTATGGCAAAACAAATATAATATTGTAAAGTAATTAACCTCTAATTAAAATAAATAAATTTATATTGAAATAAATAAATAAGTAAAAAGAGAAAAATGAAAATTAAAAAAATTAAATAATTAAAAAGGAAGTANAGGATGGAAAACCTGTGTACACCTGTGGTGGATTCATGTTGATGTATGGCAAAACAAATATAATATTGTAAAGTAATTAACCTCTAATTAAAATAAATAAATTTATATTGAAATAAATAAATAAGTAAAAAGAGAAAAATGAAAATTAAAAAAATTAAATAATTAAAAAGGAAGTAAAAAGAATCTACTCTTCTCTTTTTTCCAGTCTTTTTTTTCTCTCTCTGTTTTAGAGTGATAAAATTTTGCTTTTCAAATGTTGTAATACTGAATCTTTTGAAAATATCCAGTGAGATTTGGTCAGTTTAGCATTTTATACAGGTAACATTGTTTGAGTCAAATAAACCCATTTCATGTAAGTATATATGTGTGTGTGTGTGTGTGTGTGTGTGTGTATTAGTGACATATTTATATACCCAAGTAACCACTAAAGAATAAATAAAGCTGAAACAAAGCCTTTAACCTGAATATTTAATTATTTCTCAAGTATTTCAAGAGTATGTCCCCAAACCACCATACCCCCTTGTTGCCCACCATTTGCTTGGGCCAGGAGAGTGGTGATCTCATTTCTTTTATTAAAAAGATTAGTTTTGATAGCTTTTGAATTTCATATCAGTGGACTCATCTACTATATATTCATTTTTATGGGCATATATTTTCATTTCTTCTTTATAAATATCAATAGGATTACTAGGTTTTATGGTCAAAGTATCCTTTTTTAAAAGACATTTCTAATTTTAAATGCTTGTAATTCTAATGGGTTTATATTGATATTTCATTTTAGTTTTAATTTGTGTTCGTGACGAGTTGTATGGAATACATTTCTACAAATATTAGCTATTGTATACATATTATTGCCAAATATCTGTTCAAATATTTGCCTATATATAACTGGATTAGTTGTGCTATTAGTATATTGTAAGATTGTTCTAGATACAAGTTTGAATATATGTATACACACACATACATAGACATACATAAAATAACATTCTCAAGTAGAAGATGCTTTAAATTTTGATGACAAAATTTTAACAATTTTTTAAAAGTTCATGCTTTTTGTGTTCTGGTTAAATATAATCTTTTTATAACCCAATATGTCAAAAGATTTTACCGCTGCTTTTCCCTAGGAATATTATAGTTTTAGCTTTTAAATTTAGTTCTGTGATCTATTCTCAAGCTAATTTTGGTGTGTTTTGATGTGTGTTTCAAGTTTTATTTTGCCTATATGAATGCCAGTTGTTCCAGCACAATTTATTGAAAAGTGGAGCCTTTCCTTCATTGAATTGCTTGTTTAAAATCAATTGACTGTATAAGTGTGGGTCTATGTCTGGACTATCTATTGTGTTTCATTGATCCATTTCTATCTTTATACCAGTAATGCACTGCCTTGATTATTGTAGTTTTATAGTATGTCAGTGAATTCGGTAGTGTTAGTTCTCTAAATTTGTTCTGTTTTCAAAACTGTTTTGACTAAACGGTGTCCTTAGAATTTCCATACATATTTTGGAATAATCTTGTTGATTTCTACAGACTTTGATGGAATTTTTGTTGGCATTGCAGATAATATATAGATTATCTGTGTGAGGATAAATTACATTGTAACCATATTGAGTCTTCCAATCAAACAACACGTATAACTCTTGGCCTATTTCAGCATTTGTTGCTTTCTGTCAACAGAATTTCATAGTTGTCAGTTTGGGGAGTTTGCACATATATGTTGTTAAAGTGAAAGAAAGTGAAAGTTGCTCACTCGTATCTGACTCTATGTGACCCCATGGACTACACAGTCAATGGAATTCTCTAGGCCAGAATACTGAAGTGGGTAGTCTTTCCCTTCTCCAGGGGATCTTCCCAACCCAGGGACTGAACCCAGGTCTCCTGCATTGCAGGTGGATTCTTTATCAGCTGAGCCACAGGGAAGCATATGTTATTATTTTATTCTTAAATACTTCATGTCATTAAAATCTAACCAATAGTTTCTTTTTTAAAATATTAAGTTCTAATCATTTGTGTATATAATTGCTTTCCATATGTTTACTTATCATTTTATGACATGATAAACCATGTTACAGTTTATTAGGTCCAGTAACTTTTTATAGATTCCTTAGAATTTTTCACATACTTGATCATATCTTCTGTAAACAAAAGTGGTTTGCTCTTTTGCTCCAATCTGCATCTTGTCTCTGTCTCCCTTTCCCTCTACCATTCTCTCTCTCTCTCTCCTTCTCTTCCTCCCAATCTCCTTTTCACTCACTCTGGTTTACTGCATTATCAAGAATCATGGTGGGGTTCCCTGGTGGCTTAGATAGTAAAGAATCTGGAAGTCAGGAAGATCCCCTCCAGGAGGGAATAACTCCCAGTCCAGTATTCTTGCCTGGAGAATTCCATGGACAAGGAGTCTGATTGGCTACAGTCGATCGGATTGCAGAGTTGGACACAATTGAGTGATTAACACTAACAAGATCTGATTGCAAAGAGTTGGACACAATTGAGTGATTAACACTAACAAGATCATAATACAACCATGATTAGAAATAGTGATATCCATCCTTGACTTGTTCCTGATTTTAAGTAGAAAACATTTCATATTTATCATTAAGTATAATGCTAGCTTTATTTATTTAATTTTTTAGCTATATCTTATTAGGTTGAAGGATTTCCTCTTATCTGAGTTTTCTGACTATTCTTATCATGTATATTGAATTTTGTCAGATGATTTATCTGCATTTAGTGAAATGATTGCTTTCGTTCTGATTTATTAGCATAATGTACTTCACTGATTGGTTTTCAAAGTTAAGACAATCTGAATTCCAGNGGATTTCCTCTTATCTGAGTTTTCTGACTATTCTTATCATGTATATTGAATTTTGTCAGATGATTTATCTGCATTTAGTGAAATGATTGCTTTCGTTCTGATTTATTAGCATAATGTACTTCACTGATTGGTTTTCAAAGTTAAAACAATCTGAATTCCAGGAATAAATCAACTTGGTCATGATGTAATTTTCTATACTGGTGGGTTCTAAACAATGTTTTATTAAATATTTTACAGACATATTCATATATATATATGTGCTTGTACACACACAAACACATATTGAGCTATAGTTTCTTGGTACTATCAGTCTGGTTTTGTTCTACCAATATCTGAAGACAGCATTATTAAATCTCTAACTGTGATTGTAGATTCTCTAAATTTCTTCTTTTAGTTTTGTCAATGTTTACTTCATTTGTTTTAAAAATCTTCCTAAAAATAATATTTATTTTATAATATTATCAAACATATTGCCAGCTAGTATTAATAACTTTTAGAGCTTAAGATAAAACTTTTTGGGAAGTTTTCAGTTAAATATGTCAAAGAAATATGAAAATTGTATAATATTCTTTCTTCAAACATAAAATGTGTTTATTAAAGCTATATAGAAATATGAGATAGAGTTTGTCACCACAACTCCTTAGAATGTTGTCTTCAATAATAAATAAGCCATTTGGTAAGTGAAAATCACATATATCCTAGTATGGGAGTAATAGAAAAGCAGCATGGAGTTGAGTTTAGGTGAAATTGAAATTAATTTTCACAGTTTAGTTGATGGGTGGTCTCAGATGACATGGTTGTTTAATCCTAGCTAGTACAGGTGTGAAAGTCATAATATGAAAACTGACACATTCAAATAGAAAAAGAGACTATATTATAATTAGACTTCAAACTCATAGTAAAGTGTGAAAACAAAAGCTTTTTTTTTTAAAATTTATCTGTATAGTAGAAAAACTACAGAACTTTTTGGAAGATAAACATGGGCATTATGTAGCTTTTATTTATTTATTTATTTATTTTTTAAGGTCTCCATGTGTGTTTTAATTACTTAGTTTCTCCAGTTCAACCTAGTTTTTATTTATTTATTTTATATTTTTAAATTAAATTTTTATTTTTTTTAACTTTATTTTACTTTACAATACT
>SJYV01012754.1:8866-38422 GCA_006410875.1 Neotragus pygmaeus | reverse complement strand
GCGCCTCGTTTCTTACATGATAGTATACATGCTTCAATGCCATTCTCCCAAATCATCCCACCCTCTCCCTCAGAGGCCAAAAGTCCGTTCTATATGTCTGTGTCTCTTTTGTTGTCTCACATATAGGGTCATCATTACTATCTTTCTAAATTCCATATATATGTGTCAGTATACTGTATTGGTGTTTTTCTTTCTGGCTTACTTCACTCTGTATAATAGGCTCCAGTTTCATCCATCTCATTGCACCACCCATAATAAAAAGCATTGTTTGACCAATATTTATGTTGAAGAACTTTCGTTTTACTAGTGCCTGAGATCATTTTTTTGAGCCATTGCAGTAATGAAAATATTCTTAATTGCCTGATGCAAGATCTTTTCCCCACCATGGAGAGTGCTGTTTTTAAATTAGAGCACATTCTGTCCCTTTCTCTATCTAAGACACAAGTATGATTTGGCCCACTCACCACAAGGCTGGATGAGGATATATATCTATTAGTTACTCTTACTTTGTTACTTTGATAAGCCTTTATAAACAAGGTTATATAAATGATATTTATAAAATAATACATACTGAACAGCATTATATATATTAGACATGCTGTGTATAATATGTATTAGTGGCTGAGTAGATTACACTGTGCTTAAAAAACATTCATAACATTATGCCTTGAAGTACATATACAAGTGTATTGAGTTTTTCTCTATGAACAAAACAGAAAAATATATTGTTATTTTGACTAAAATATCACATTAAAAAATTCTACTAAAAAAAAAATCTAGTGAAAAGGCTGCCATTAAAACCATTGTTTTCATCTATCCAAGACTTATTTCTACACATACAATATGTGGGAAGCTTATCATTTATCATGCAAAAAACCCACATTATCTAATTTCCTAAACCATAAATAATTTCTTAAATTGAAGGCTCTATGAATGGTAGCTTACTATAAATTACCTTGGAATTGGTAGAAGATCCATCTATAATTAGGAAATTTGAAGGCTAAAAATAGCATTCAAATATACAAAATAATCTTCAGTTCAGTTCAGTCACTCAGTCGTGTCTGACTCTTTGTGACTTCATGAACTGCAGCATGCCAGGCCTCCCCGTCCATCACCAANGTAGAAGACCCATCTATAATTAGGAAATTTGAAGGCTAAAAATAGCATTCAAATATACAAAATAATCTTCAGTTCAGTTCAGTCACTCAGTCGTGTCTGACTCTTTGTGACTTCATGAACTGCAGCATGCCAGGCCTCCCCGTCCATCACCAACTCCCGGAGTTTACTCAAACTCATGTCAATTGAGTCAGTGATGCCATCCAACCATCTCATCCTCTGTCATCCCCTTCTCTTCCTGCCTTCATTCTTTCTTTAACATCAAGGTCTTTTCAAATGAGTCAGCTCTTCACATCAGGTGGCCAAAATATTGGAGTTTCAGCTTCAACATCAGCCCTTCCAATGAACACCCAGGACTGATTTCCTGTAGGATGGAATGGTTGGATCTCCATGCAGTCCAAGGGACTCTCAAGAGTCTTCTCAAAAACCACAGTTCAAAAGCATCAATTCTTCAGTGTTCAGCCTTCTTTATAGTCCAACTCACATCCATACATGATTGCTAGCCTTGACTAGATGGACCTTTGTTGGCAAAGTAATGTCTCTGCTTTTTAATATGCTGTCTAGGTTGNACACTGATCCTAGAATTTCTTATGACTAATTTTTGTGAATAAAATTTTAAGTTTTACTCTCCCCCAAAAGTGAATTATATAAAAGTTATTTTGTATCTACATTGTGGATTTTTATGTGTTCAACCTGGCAATCATCATGGGAGAATAACTTTAATAAATTAGGGGAAAGGATAAATGAGGGTTTCTTTACTTATTAAACTTATAAGTTACTCATGAAAGTACCTCCCAACATAGCTGTAGCATGAAGCAAAAAATTTAACCTACAAACTGAGCAGGTGGATAGTTCAGAATAAAACGAGCTTGGGGAAAAAAAAAAAAGAGAGAGAGAGAGAGAGAAAGTTTAGATTTTAAAAATATGCACATTCTTGGAGGAGGTCATCATTAGCCCCACCACAGAGTCACCGAGCAGACAACCCACAAACTGGAGAACAATAATAGCACAGAAATTCTCACACTGTTCCAAAAGTTTCAAGGCCCACAACAGATTTCCCAACCTGGGATCCAGCAAAGAGAATGAGAACCCTCAGGGAACTTTACTTGACAGGCCAGTGGGATTTGATTACAGAACTTCCACATAACTGGGGAAACAGACGCTTGGAGGGAAAAAACAAAGCCTTGTGTGCACCAGGATCCAGGAGATAGGAGCAGTGACCCCACAAGAGACTGAGCCAGAGTTGCCTGTGAGTGTTCAGTAGTCTCCAGTGGAGGCGTGGGCTGACAATAGAGTCAGAGGCATTGAATACGATAGTCCTGGGAGCTGCAGCATGCTGGCATAAATTCTTTTGTAGAAAGTCACAATTAATGCCATTGCCCCTACCAGAGTTTGGCCTTATGTCAAACTACAAGGAGGGAATACAGCCCCACCAGTCAACAGAAAGGTGGACTGAAGATTTACTGAGTATGACCCCTCCCATCAGATTAAGACCCAGCTTTCCCCACAGCCAGTACCTTCCATTAGGAAGCATCAACAAGCCTCTTCTTGTCAGTCAGAGGGAAGACAGAACGAAAACCACAATCACAGAAAACTAACCAAACTGATCATTTGGATCACAGGGTTGTCTAAACTCAGTGAAACTATGAGCCATACCTGTAGGACCACCCAAGACAGATGGGTCATGGTGGAAAGTCCTGACAAAATGTGGTCACTGGAGAAGGGCATGGAAAACCACTTCAGCAATCTGGCCTTGAGAACCCCATGAACAGTATGAAAACACAGAAAGATATGATACTGACAAAAGAACTTCCCAGGTTGGTAGGTACACACATGCAACTGGAGAAAAGTGAAGAAATAGTTCCAGAAGGAATGAAGAGGTTGAGCCAAAGTGAAAACAATGCCCAGTTGTGGATATGTCTGGTGATGAAAGTAAAGGCTGGTGCTGTAAGAATAATATTGCATAGGATCTTAGAATAGTAGGCCCTTGCNGTTTGAGCATTCTTTGACATTGCCAACTTAAGAGTAGTTAAGTTCAGTTTAGGTGCTCAGTCGTGTCCTAATCTTTGTGAACCAATTAATTCTTCATTATTAATGATGCTAAATTGAAAACATGTCAAAAGTGTTTCCATATTATTATTTAATTATTAAAATTATGAAAGTAAGAAGAAGTTTTATATTTTCTCTTTATTTTATATCATCCTTAAAGTGACCTTTAAATTTATATAGTCACTAAACTTTCCTTAAAATATCACAGCTAGTGATGAAATTCCAGCTGATCTATTTTAAATCTTAAAAGATGATGCTGTGCAAGTGCTGGGCTCAATATGCCTGCAAATTTGGAAAACTCAGCAGTGGCCACAGGACTGGAAAAGGTCGCTTTTCATTCCAATCACAAAGAAAGGCAATGCCAAAGAATGTTCAAACTACTGCACAATTGCACTCATCTTACACACTAGCAAAGTAATGCTCAAAATCCTCCAAGCAAGGCTTCAACAGTATGTGAACTGAGAATTTCCAGATGTTCAAGCTAGATTTAGAAAAGGCAGAGGAACCAGAGAGCAAATTGCCAACATCTATTGGATCATCAAAAAAGGAAGAGAGTCTCAGAAAAATATCTACTTCTGCTTTATTGACTACACCAAAGCCTTTGACTGTGTGGATCACAACAAACTGTGCAAAATTCTTAAAGAGATGAGAATACCAGACCAACTCACCTGCCGCCTGCAGGTCAAGAAGCAACAGTTAGAACTGGACATGGAACAACAGATTGGTTCAAAATTGGGAAAGAAGTATGTCAAGGCTGTATAATGTCACCAAGTTTATTTAACTTATATGCAGAATACATCATGGGAAAGGCTGGGCTGGATGAATCATAAGCTTGAATCATGATTGCTGGGAGATACAGCAACCACCTCAGATATGCAGATGACAGCATCCTTATGGCAGAAAGCAAAGAGTAACTAAAGAGCCTCTTGATGAAAGTGAAAGAGGAGGGTGAAAAAGTTGGCTTAAAACTCAACATTAAAAAAACAAAGATCAAGGCATCCAGTTTCATTCTTTCATGGCCAATAAATGAGAAAACAATGGAAATAGTAGAAGATTTTTAATTTCTTGGGCTCCAAAATCACTGTAGAGTGTGACTGCAGCCATGAAATTAGAAGACATCCTCCTTGGAAGAAAAGCAAAGCTAGAAGGCAAACCTAGATGATAAATATATGCAGCATATTATAAAAGAGACATTACTTTGACAATAAAGGTCCATAAACTCAAAGGTATAGTTTTCCAGTAGTCATGTATAGATATGAGAGTCAGACCATAAAGAAGGCTGGACACTGGAGAACTGATGCTTTCCAACTGTGGTGTTGGAGATGATTGTTGATAGTCCCTTGGATGGCAAGGTGATCCAGCCAGTCAATCCTAAAGGAAATCAACCCTGAATACTCATTGGAAGTAGACACTGAAGCTGAAGTTCCAATATTTTGGTCACCTGATGCAAAGCGCCAACTCATTAGAAAGGATCCTGATGCTGGGAAAGATACAAGGAAGAAGAAGGGGACGACAGAGAATGAGATGATTGGATGGCATCACTGACTCAATGGACATGAGTTTGAACAAGCTTCAGGAGATGATGAAGGACAGGGAAGCTGGCATGCTGCAGTTCAAGGGGTAACAAAGAGTCAGACTCAGTTCAGTCGCTCAGTCATGTCCGACTTTTTGCAACCCCATGAATTGCAGCACGCCAGGCCTTCCTGTTCATCACCATCTCTCGAGTTCACTCAGATTCATGTCCATTGAGTCTGTGATGCCATCCAGCCATCTCATCCTTGGTCATCCCCTCTCCTCCTGCCCCCAATCCCTCCCAGCATCAGAGTCTTTTCCACTGAGTCAACTCTTCTCATGGGGTGGCCAAAGTACTAGAGTTTCAGCTTCAGCATCATTCTTTCCAAAGAAATCCCAGGGTTGATCTCCTTCAGAACGGACTGGTTGGATCTCCTTGCAGTGGGACTCTCAAGAGTCTTCTCCAACACCACAGTTCAAAAGCATCAATTCTTCGGCGCTCAGCTTTCTTCACAGTCCAACTCTCACATCTATACATGACCACAGGAAAAACCATAGCCTTGACTAGATGGACCTTAGTCGGCAAAGTAATGTCTCTGCTTTTGAATATACTCTCTAGGTTGGTCATAACTTTTCTTCCAAGGACTAAACGTCTTCTAATTTCATGGCTGCAGTCACCATCTGCAGTGATTTTGGAGCCCAAAAATACAAAGTCTGACACTGTTTCCATTGTTTCCCCATCTATTTCCCATGAAGTGATGGGACCGGATGCCATGATCTTCATTTTCTGAATGTTGAGCTTTAAGCCAACATTTTCACTCTCCTCTTTCACTTTCATAAAGAGGCTTTTTAGTTCCTCTTCACTTTGTGCCATAAAGCTGGTGTCATCTGCATATCTGAGGTTCTTGATTTCTCCCAGCAATCTTGATTCCAGTTTGTGTTTCTTCAAGCCCAGCATTTCTCATGATGTACTCTGCATATAAGTTAAATAAGCAGGCTGACAATATACAGCCTTGACGTACTCATTTTCCTAGGTGACTGAATAACAATAGGTTACATAGACTTTGGATACAAAATGCTAGTTGTTGTATTAAAAGATCAAATTCTCAGTGAATTAGCACTGAAAATTGATTATTCAACTATCAGTATTTATTCAATATCATATGGTTACCATTAGAAGGCATAGCGCCTCCATCTGTTCTTTTTGCTCTGTAGATCTCCTTTCACATGGTCCAGGAGGTATCAGCAGAGGAGCCAAGAGAGAAAATGGAGAATTGTGTGAGAGAGAGAGTACAGTCCAAAACTGACTGTGGTATGTCACTTCTCACATTTTAAACTGGAAATGAAATTGGTCACAACCTAACACCTAACTTCATGTGAAGGATGGAGACTGTAAAATGTCACACTTTCATGGGATTTATAAGGCAGCAGTACTGTGGAGATACTAGATATATTTCGAAAGAATAATCAGAATAGCTAATTGATAAACCACAAGTCCTCTATTCACTTAGACTTTTCTTCAGGAAATAAAAATTAACTTCTTAAAAAGTGAGAGCTGCTTCTTCTACTTTTCAAAATAGTGTTATATATTCATTATTACTAAAAAGTAATTAATTTTTTTTCACTTTTACTAATATAGTTTGGTATTTATTCAATGAAAAATTATCTTTTTAAATTGGAAATGTAATTTTCTTTTACTGTGGATAAAAATCTGATAAAAAACACACATCAATTGAAAGTTAAAGGGTTCTAATAAAGTGTCACTAAACAATTACAATTAGAAATACTGTACTATTTTCATACATCTTTTTAATATACATGTGATATTTATACTGAAATGGATTTCTATTTTTAAAAGAAATCAAAAGATCATTTTACAAGTAATAAGGCCCAACTTATGAGCTTATACTGTCATGAACTACAAGAATAAAACAATATTCTTTATTGGAAATATTTTACTACATAATTAATTTGCCATAATTTTCTATGGTGATATATTATATTCTTCATTCAGAGTACTCAAGTCTTGCATTATGGTTGTTTAATAACCATATTGCTACTGCTGCTAAGTCACTTCAGTCGTGTCCAACTCTATGCGACCCCATAGACGGCAGCCCACCAGGCTCCCCTATCCCTGGGATTCTCCAGGCAAGAACACTGGAGTGGGTTGCCATTTCCTTCTCCAATGGATGAAAGTGAGAAGTGAAAGTGAAGTCGCTTAGTCGTGTCCAACTCTTCACGACCACATGGACTGTAGCCTACCAGGCTCCTCCATCCATGGGATTTTCCAGGCAAGAGTACTGGAGTGGGGTGCCATTGCCTTTTCTCAATAACCACTATAGTATTCAAAAAGTATAAAAAGAGTTTCCCCATTCTTTTATTTTCTGAATTTTATAAAATCTTGAAAGCAAAAGAGATATTAAAACTTACTGGATGCACTCTTATACTATCTATAAGACTGCATATTTTTATAAAATACCTATTAGGGTTATTTATACAAAACTATTTATGAGATATTTACTTGAATCATAAATATTTTTCTAGTAACATAGCACTAAAGTAGAAGTAGCATCTCCATGAAAAATTGGAAGCTAGAACTCCGAACACTAAAAAGATTTTTCAAATGAACTACCAAGTTGCTGAAATGAGATGAAAATTAAAAATAAATATTTGGTTGTTACAGTTTTCTTCTATATGCAGTGTATGGTTACCCAAAACTTCAACTTTTCTGGATATTTTTTGAGTAAGATTGCACTGCATATGCTTGAATCAGAATATAAAAGGGAGGTAGAAGGACCTGTGCTCACCTTCTCCAACCAGAGCACCAAAATCACAACTAGCTGTTGAACAACCATTGACAGGAACATACTGGAACCCACCAAAAAAATATACCTCATATCCAAGGACAAAGTAGAAGCTGTGAAAAAAAAAATAGGAAGATCACAATCATGATAAAATCAAATTCTACACCCACCAATTGGGTGACCTGCAAACTGGAGAACAATAATACCAAAGAGGTTCTCACACTGTTGTGAAGGTTCTAGACCCTACATCAGGTTCCTTAGCTTGGGGATCTAGCCAAGGGCCTGGGAATCCCCAAGGAACTTTACTTTGAAGGCTAGCAGGATTTGATTGCAGGACTTCCATAAGACTGGGATAAACAGACTCCACTCTTGGAGGGCGCAAACAAAATCTTGTGTGCACCAGGATCTAGGGGAAAGGATACTGAGTCAAACCTGTGTGTAAGTGTCTGAGGGTCTCCTACAGAGGCATGTGTTGGCAGTGGCCCACCATGGGGANGGGATAAACAGACTCCACTCTTGGAGGGTGCAAACAAAATCTTGTGTGCACCAGGATCTAGGGGAAAGGATACTGAGTCAAACCTGTGTGTAAGTGTCTGAGGGTCTCCTACAGAGGCATGTGTTGGCAGTGGCCCACCATGGGGACAGGGGAACTGGCAGCAAGAGTCCTTGGAGATATGTCTCAGCATAAGTCCTCTTGGAGGTCATCAATAGTCCTACCATAGAGCCTGTAGACTCTGGGAGTGGGTCACTCAGGCCAAACAACTAACAGGGAGCAGACAATTGAATTAAAGTTTTACTGAGCCCTGCCCACCAGAGCAAGACCCAGTTTTCCCCACAGCCAATCCCTCCCATGAGGAAGGTTGCACAAGCCTCAACCTCATCCACAAAAGGGCAGACAGAAGAATTAATAACTACAATCCAATCAGCCTCTAGAACTAATACTACAATCACAGAAAACTAACCAAAATGAAAAAAATAGGATTATATCCCAGATGAAGGAACAAAATAACTCTCCAGAAAAACAACTAAATGAAATGGAGATAGGCAACTTCCTAGAAAAAATTCAGAATAATTATAGTGAAAATGATCCTTGATCTCTGAAAAATAATAGAAGAAAATACAAGAAATGTTTACCAAAGACCTAGAAATTTTAAATAACTAATAATACCTTTGAAGGAATCAGTAGCAGAATAACTAAAGCAGAAGAATGGATAAATGACCTGGAAGACAATGGTGGAAATCAATGTTGCAAAAAAGAATGCAGAAAAAAAGAAGAAATGAAGACACTCTATGAGACCTTTGGGACAACAGCAAATGCACCAATATCCACATTATAGTGGTCACAGAAGGAGAAGAGAGAAAGGACCTGAGAAATATTTGAAGAGATAATAACTGAAAATTTCCCAACATGGGTAAGGAAATAATCAAGGGAGTCCAGGAAATTCAGAGAGTCTCATGCAGGATCAACCCAAGGAGGAACACACTGAGACACATAGTAATCAAACTTACTAAAAGCAACAAGGGGGGGGAACACACACACAAATAATATACAAGGCAAATTCCAAAAGCCTATCAACTGATTTAAAATAGAAACTCTACAAGCCAGGATGGAATGCATGGTACATGGAAAGTTATGAAATGGAAGAATCTACAACCTACAAGAAGGCTCTACCCAGCAAAACTCTCACTGAGATTTGGTAGAAAAATCAAAATTTTCCAGAAAGCAGAAATTAAGAGAATTCAGCACCATGAAACCAGTTTTACAACAAATGCTAAAGGAACTTCTCTATGCAGGAAATACAGAGAAGGAAATGAACTACAAAAATCAATCCCAAACAATTAACAAAATGATAATAGGATCATGTATATAGATAATTACCTTAAATGTAAATGGATTAAATGTACCAACCAAAAAACATAGCCTGGCTGGGTATACCCATACATATGTTATCTACAAGAGACTCACCTCAGACCTACAGACACTTACAGACTGAAAGTCAGAGGATGGGAGAAGGTATTTCATACAAATGGAAATCATAAGGAATCTGGAATAGCAATACTATCAGACAAAATAGACTTTAAAATAAAGAATATCATAAGAGACAAAGAATGACATTACATAATGATCAAGGGTTCATCCCAAGAAGAAGATATAACAATTGCAAATCTATATATGCANTGGAAATCATAAGGAATCTGGAATAGCAATACTATCAGACAAAATAGACTTTAAAATAAAGAATATCATAAGAGACAAAGAATGACATTACATAATGATCAAGGGTTCATCCCAAGAAGAAGATATAACAATTGCAAATCTATATATGCACCCCACATGGGAGCACCTTGATATATAAGGCAACCACTAACAAACAAAAAGGGAGAGATCAACAGTAACACAATAATGTGGAGAACTTTATTATCCCACTTTCATCAATGGATAGATCATTCAGACAGAAAGTTAATAAGGAAACACAGGCCGTAAATGACATTTTAGATGAGCTGGACTTAATTGATATTTATAGAGCATCCCATCCAAAAGCAGCAGACTATACATTCTTCTCAAGTGCTCACAGAACATTCTCCAGGATTGATCACATGCTTGGCAAATTTAAGAAAATTGAAATCATATCTTTTCTGATCACAATGCTATGAGATTAGAAATAAATTGCAAGAAAAAATTTGTAACACAAACATGTGGCAGGTAAATAATTTGCTACTGAACAACCATTGGATCACTGAAGAAATCAAGAATAATTTTTTTAAAAAATACCTAGAAACAAATGAAAATGAAAGCACAATGGTCTAAAACTTATGGGGTACTGCAAAAGCAGTTCTAAAAGGGAAACTTATAGCAATGCAATCTTATCTCAAGAAACGAGAAAAGTCTCAATTAAAAAGCCTAACCTTATACCTAAAACAACTAAAGAAAGAAGAAAAAACAAAACCTAATGTTAGTAGAAGAAAAGAAATCATAAAGATGAGAGCAGAAATAAAAGAAATAGAGGCAGAAAACAATCGCAGGGATGAATGAAACTCAAAGCTAGTTCTTTGAAAAGATAAACAAAATTGATAAACATTTAGCCAGACTGATCAAGAAAGATAGAGGCCTCAAATCAGGAAAATTAGAAATGAAAAAAAGAGAAATTACAACTGCCTCCACAGAAATACAGAGGATCCTAAGAGACTACTATGAACAACTGTATGCCAATAACATGAGCAAACTGGAAGAAATGGATAAGTTCCTAGAAAGGTATAGTCTCCTTGGACTGAACCATGAAGAAATATGAACAGACCAGTCACGAGCACTGAAATTGAAAACATAATTAAAAAACTCCAAACAAACAAAAGCCCAGGACTTGATGGCTTCACAAGCAATTTAGAGAAGAGTTAACATCTATCCTTCTGAAAATGTTCCCAAAAGTCACAGAGCAAGAAAAATTTCCCAGCTCATTTTATGAAGCTAAGAAGACCAGACAAAGATACAACCAAAAAATAAAATGACAGGCCAATATCACTCATGAACATAGATGCAAAAATCATCAACAAAATATTAGCAATCTATATCCTACAATACATTAAAAAAGATCATACACCATGACCAAATGGGGTTCATCCTAGGGATGCAAGAAATTTTCAACATCCAAAAATCAGTGTGATGCACCACATCAACAAATTGAATAATAAAAACCATACAATCATTTGGCAAAATTCAGTACACTTTTGGATTAAAAAAAAAACTTTCCAGAAAGTGGTTATAGAGTGTACATACCTCAAAATAATAAAGGCTAGATGTTACAAAATTACAGCTAGCATCATACTGAATGATGAAAAGCTGAAAGCATTCCCTCTAAGATCAGGAACAAGACAAGAATGTCCACTCTCACCACTTCTATTCAACATAGTTTTGGAAGTCCTAGCTATAGCAATCAGAGAAGAAAAAGAAGTAAAGTGAATTCAAATTGGAAAAGAAGAGGTTAAATTGTCACTCTTTGCAGATAACATGATATTATACATAGAAGATCCCAAAGGTGCTACCAGGAAACTACTAAAGCTCATCAATGAATTTGGTGAAGATTTAGGTTACAAAATTAATACACAGAAATCTGTTACATTTCTATACACTAACCATGAAAGATGAGAAAGAGAAATTGAAGAAGCAATTTCATTTGCCATTGCATCACAAAGAATAAAATACCTAGAAATAAACTTACCTAAGGAGAAAAAAGACATGTACTCTGAACACTACAAGATGCTGATGAAAGAAATCAAGGACATAAATAGATGGAAAGACATACTATGTGGACTGGAAGAACCAATATTATCAAAATGACTATACTACCCAAGACAATCTACAGATTCAATGCAATCCCTATCAAATTACCAATGTAATTTTTCACAGAACTAGAGTAAAACATTTCAAAATTTGTATGGAGACACAAAAGATTCCAAAGAGCCAAAGAAATCTTGAAAATGAAAAATGGAAATGGAGGAATCAGGTTCCCTGACTTCAGATTATAACATAACACAAAGGTAATGTCATCAATTACCTGGTGATGGGATTCCAGTTGCGCTATTTCAAATCCTGAAAGATGATGCTGTGAAAGTGCTGCCCTCAATATGCCAGCAAATTTGGAAACCNGAAAGCAATCGATTGGGAAAGATTAGAGATCTCCTGGATAAAATCAGAAATACCAAGGGAACATATCATGCAAAGATGGGCACAATAAAGGACAACAATGGTATGGACCTAACAGAAGTAGAAGATATTGAGAAGAGGTGTCAAGAATACACAGAAGGACTATACAGAAAAGATCTTCATGACTCAGATAACCATTATGGTGTGATCACTCACCTAGAGCCCAGCATCTTGGAATGTGAAGTCAAGTAGGCCTTAGGAAGTGTCACTACGAACAAAGCTAGTGGAGGTGATGGAATTCCAGTGGAGCTATTTCAAATCCTAAAAGATGATGCTGTGGAAGTGCTGCATTCAATATGCCAGCAAATTTGGAAAACTCAGCAGTGGCCACAGGACTAGAAAAGTTCAGTTTTCATTCCAATCCCAAAGAAAGGCAATGCCAAAGAATGTTCAAACTACTGCACCATTGCACTCATCTCACACACTAGCAAAGTAATGCTCAGGATTTGTTAAATAGCATTAGTCTTCCAACAAGATGGCTCAAATTCCAATTACCTTGGGATATCAGTTGCGAAAGTGTTAGTCGCTCAGTTGTATATGACTCTTTGCAACTCCATGAAGTTTAACTCATGGACTATAGCCCATGGACTATAGCCTTCCAGGCATGGAATTTTCCAGGTAAGAATACTAGAGTGGGTAGCCATTCCCTTATCCAGGAGATCTTTCTGAACCAGGGATTAAACTTGGTTCTTCTGCATTGAAGGCAGATTCTTTACTGTCTGAGACACTAGGGAAGGTCTATATTAACTGTGAATAACTCCATGAAGTAAAAGCTTTGCTGCTAACTCTTCAGCCCACAGATCACAATGTAAATAACAGATGAGCATCATGATCAGTGATGAGTCTCATTACTCATTTCAGTCTGTCAATGATCAGCCTCTGTGCATCTGCTGTTCAGTTCACACATGGACAGTAAATCCTGTAGTTGTGTTGCCTTCTTGTCAATTAGCTGTGAAGAGATACTATCGGCACCAAAATTTAACATTTAAAGCACTACTCCTGTTGGGTAATGCTCTTGGTCATACTAATTTTCTTGGGGATTTAAATGAAAATATTAAAATTTGCTTTCCATCACCAAGATCAACTTCATTAATTCAACTGGTGGAGCAAGTAGCTATTTCAATTTTGAAAGCCTGTTATCTTACACACATTTTGAAATAAGTTTTGATGCTACAACTGGAGATCAGACAGTTTCTTTGGCTGAGTTTTAGAAGAAATATGACATAAAGCATTCAACTGAAAATATGCAAGCATCATGGGAGGAAGTAACAGCAAGTAATATGGATGCAGTACAGCAGAAACTTTTAGCACAATGTGCAAATAACACTGTAGGATTTGAACTGAACATATATGGGATTATAGAAGAAACAGCTGACTATGGGAATGCTGCTTGCCATTATTCAAGAGCCTTTAGATCTGCTGCCAGAGGAGCTTAGTGAAGGAAAACTTGTTGACATCAAGGAGGAAAGTGGTTGCAATGAAAAGGATGATGTCCCAGAGGAAGTGACCCTGGCAATAAACTTTACATTAAAGAAACTCTTAGAGATATTTCATGGTGTTGAAAACACAAAGGAAAGAAGTCTGGAAGCTGCTCCAAGCTTAAAAAGAGGATGACATTTCACTGATGCTTAGAAAGGATGTCCACTCTGAATTATGACTCACACAATGAAAACAAGACAAGTACTGTTCAAAGTAATTTTGATAGGTTTTTTCACAAAAAACCCACTTTAATTCTTAATGCTCCTAATGTTTACAGTGATGGTACATTAAATACATGTTGGTTTTATTATTTTTCCATTTTTCCAATACATTGATAACCAACAGTAACAGTATTGATTGTTTTGAAAGGGTTTAAAGATCCTTCATGAAAACTATCATAATTTTCCCCACTGATTAAAAAGATTATTTTGTACAGTTTCAGTGTGTGTGGTTGTTTCCATAGTCCGCACTACAATGTAAAGTGAGCACTTCCTGAAATAAAAAGGTAACATTTTTACTGGATCATGGGCTATGTTGAATTAATAATTTATACCCTGACATTATTTTACACCTTTGTGTTACAAAGAAAACTATTAGGTGGAAAACACACATCCTTCAATTATCTCTGAAATTCAAAGGATTCAAACTCAAAATATAACATCCCAACTGACTTTATTGATGGCTGTCCTGCTATAAATCCTCTAAAGTATTTTATTATAGGATCCTGAGTACAGTTGTACCATATTACTCACATGATCACTGGTATCCAAAAGATAGACCAAAATAAGTGAAATAAGTCTGACAGAGAAAGACAAAGATTGTATGATTGCACTTGTATGTGAAATTTAAAAATAAGCAAAAAAGTGAAAAAATAACCAAGTTCATAGATACAGTGAGCAAATTGGTGTCTATCAGAGGTGGGGTTAGGCAAGTGGGAAAAATGAGTGAAAGTGATTAAAAGGAACCAACTTTGAGTTATAAAATAAATAAATCATGTGCTGTTGGTTAGTTGCTAAGTCATGTATCTTTTGTGCCCCCATGGACTGTAACCTGCCAGGCTCCTCTGTCCATGGGATTCTCCAGGCAAGAATACTGGAGTGGGTTCCCATCCTCTCCTCTGAGAGATCTTTCGGACCCAGGGATTAAACCTGCGCCTCCTATGGCTCCTCCATTGCAGGCAGATTCTTTACTGTTGAGCCACCANAGGTAGATAAAGAAGATTTATATACATTAAAGATTAACTGTAAGGGGAAAAGAACAGTAGGAAAAGCAAACAAAGGAATAAATGTAGAAAAAATAATAATAGGTTAAAAAATTGAAAATTAAAATTCTAAAAAAAAGAAAAGAAAGGAAAACTCCCCAGAAATGCAAAAGCCCAACATGGAGTCAGAGGTTTATAACAATAGTAAAAACTGTGACTGAGGAAAAAAAAAAAAAAGCACAAAAACTTAGTTAGATTTCATAGTACCATTCCATTTAGGCTGCCACAGATCAGCTGTTTCTCTCTCAGCCTTAAACGTTTCTCCTCTGACTATGATAATTGCCCCAATGTGGGAATTGGACCCCTGCTTCAGTTCCCCCACCCACCAAGGGCAGGTCCAGTCTTATTAACACTCCTGTTTTTGCCCCTAGTTCCTTCATCCTATCAAATATTTTGTGGGCCTATATATTCTTTTCCACTGGTCAGGTACTCCTGTCCACTCTCAGTAGATGATCTGCATGCACTTCTGTGTCTGAAGGTGCACTCCTGATGTATCTTTGCAGAGAGATGTACTCCAAGTCCATCTACTCCTCCACCATTTTTTTTTTTCCAGGAAGACATTTCAGAAAAATGAAAATGGATACAAAAGTGACTGTCTCATATGATAAGGAAGTCCTTATCACTGAAAAACTCCAAACTTGTAACCATATATTGCATTTCTTTTTCTTGATTTTCTTAAGTGAAACATTCACACCGATTTTCTTAAAAGTAGGCTATCTCAAAGATGTCCAAGAATCACACCTAACTTTAATTGAAAGTATATTTAATTCATTCTGTTACTGAATTTTGAGGCTGATAATTTCAATTTTGCCATTATTACACATGACTATATTTATTATTAATAGTCTACAGAAATATTATTTTATGAAAGTCATGCTTCATTTTTAAAACAAATGATCAAAAAATAATTTGAGGTAATGAGACAACTTGTATGCTTTGAATACTCTTACCAATATACCAAAACACTTTAATTTGAATAATGTTGATACATGGCCCACATCACTGAATGCAAAGTTTATTCTTAAATGTTTGATGTTGCTAGAGAGAGTGGTAAGGTGTCTAAGGGAATTTAAAAGTGTTATCAATTTACTTGCTCAGATCAAATGTTAAGTGATTTAATTTTTTTGAACCTTCAATGAGTTTTTTATAACCAATATCCTTAACTTGATTATTCAAAATCATAATAGCAATAATGAATTAGGTGATTATAAATAAACAAAATGAATGACAGGAATTTTAAAGGGATGAGGGAGGAACAGGGAATACTTTTATAAAATAATTGCACTACCAGTGAAATTTTATAGTGCTATTTGAAAGTGAAATTAGTTGTAAATGCATCTTTAAGGTCGCTAATTGTGTCTGACTTCTGTGACTTCATGGACTGTAGCCTGCCAGGCTCCTCTGTCCATGGAATTGTCCAGGCAAGAATACTGGAGTGGGTTGCCATTTTCTCCTCCAGGGGATCTTCCCCACCCAGAAATCAAACCTGGGTCTCCTACATTGCAGGTAGATTCTTTACTGATTGATCTACTAGGGAAGCTACAAGATGGTACTGATGAACCTATTTGCAAGGCAGCATTGGAGATACAGACATAGAGAAAAGACTTGTGGACACAGTGTGGGAAGGAGAGGGTGCAACAAATTGAAAAAGTAGCATGGGAACATATATATTATTGTAAGTAAAATAGATAGTCAGTGGGAATCTGCTGTGTAACACACAAAGCTAAACCCAGTGCTCTGTGACAACCTAAGGGGTGGAATGGGGTGGGAGATGGGAGGGAGGTTAGAGAGGGAAGGGAAATCTGTGTGGCTGTGACTGATTCATTTTGATGTATGGCAGAAACCAGCACAATATTGTAAAGCAATTTCCTCTAATAAACTTTTTATTTTTTAAACTTAGAAAGCAAACAGCTGAATAAAAGGCATCAAAAGATGAGAACTCATACCTTGCCAAAGAAAATATATCAGTATTAGATGATATAAAAGATGCTTAACATATGTTATTTTAGGGAACACAAATTAAACAATAATGTGATACCACTAAACACTTATTAGAATGGCTAATCCAAAACACTGACATCAATTGCTAGCAAAATATGGAGTAACAGGAAATGTTACCTGTTGCTGGTGGGAATTCAACAATGTACACATTGGAAGATAGCATGGAAGTTTCTTACAAAGCTAAACAGTCTTACACTGTCAACAATCACACTCCACATTATTTACCAAAACGAGTTGAAAACTTGTGTACACACAAAAATCTGCATGGATTGTATAAAGCATCTTTATTCATAATGGAAGCAAGTGATATGTTCTTCAAAAGGTGAACTGACAAACTATAGCACATAAATACAATGGAATGTTATTTGACAATAAAGTGAAATGAACTCTCAAGGCAAGAAAAGACATGGAGGAACGTTAAATGAATATTGATACATGCAAATAGCCAATCTGAAAAGGCTACATGCTGTATGAAACCTACTATATGACCTTCTGGGAAAGGAAAAATACAGAGATTATAAAAACATCAGTGGTTACCAGGGGTTTGGATGGAGGGCAGGAACAGGAATAGGAGGAACACAGAGGGTTTTTGGAGCAGTGAAAAATATTCTATATGATACTAAAATAGCAGCTATGTAGTATATGTGTGTCAAAACCCACAGAATTAAACAAAACAGAAATCTGAATTCTAATGTATCTGTTCAGTTCAGTTCAGTCGCTCAGTCATGTCTGACTCTTTGCAACCCCATGAATCGCAGCACTCCAGGCCTCCCTGTCCATCACCAACTCCCGGAGTTCACTCAGACTCATGTCCATAACATGTAGGTTCATCAATTATAAGGAATGTACAAAGCTAATGAAAGATGCTAATAACAGGAAAATAAAGGGGGGAACATAAGAGAACTTTCTGTATTTTTTTTTGTTTCGAATTTATTTATTTTAATTGGAGGCTAAATACAATATTGTAGTGGGTTTTGCCATACATTGACATTCTGTTTGATTTTTCTGCAAATCTAAAACTTCTCTAAAGCAAAGTCTATTTTTTTTAAAGAGATCTTCATCATGTCTTTAAAACAATGTAATTTAGCCCATTCTGTCTGAAAGAGAAATTGGTACTTATGAGTGCATTGCCACCTCAAAAATTAAAATCTATTTGTGTCATTGTTTTAGGGATTAAGCATCTGATAGCAAAGGGGGAAAGAATATGGGACAGTATCTATATAAGTAGTGGAAAACACTCAGTAAAATACACTGACAAAAAATTGGAAGAAGTATAATACAGCTAATTTACCCTAGGGTGGTGGATGTTGAGACGTTAAAAACAGCTTATTGATAGCATGCACTTTTTGTTATTAGCTGTTGTTTGGCAAAGCATTATGAGAAACTTACAACTAAGCAAAAAATGCTCATTTTACAAAGAAGAATAAAAAGGAATAGAGAGTCAATAGGCATTAGGATGGAAAAGATAACTCATCCTGGGTCAAAAATTATTTGATAGTAATGAGAACTTCTTTTTCATTAAAGAAGACCATGAGATAAAATTTAGCTTTGCTACAAGAAATAAAATAAGGTCATTATCATCATGTGATCCATTGTTTGCAACTAGAGATGGGTTAAGACAGTGACTGACTTTTTATTTCCATTATACTCTTATTTGGTTTGTACCTCTGCACAATGATCATATTAGGAAGACATTGCTTAAAGGTAAGGACACATTATAAGAAATGCCCAAGAACCCAATATCAGCAATATATACTCTCATTTAAAATGAATAAGGGTATGTTGCCAATATGAAGAAATATGCTGCATTTCATCTACTGTGCATCTATCTACACAGCTAATATTTTCAATTTATTTTTGTTTATTTCAAAAAACAAATCATTTGGCTTTCTCATTCAATTTCTAATCTATATCTAAATTTATTGTATAAAACTCAAGATTTTCTACTAGAATTCTAAACAAAATGAGCAAGTTAAAATACCTTTTGCCTGTTTTTTTCTAAATCTTCCTATAGTAAATAAATACCATGCAAGGAGATTACATTCTTAACCATGTTTTTAAAATACTTCAAGTACCTTCAGTTGGAAATCTCATGTTGATTTGAATTTGTCTTCAAGATATTTTGGGACGTACAAACTATAATTACAGAATATCTTTCAAACTTATGTAATGAATGTGAAATCTGTAATAAAAGATCCTTTACATATTACCATTGCTCTAGAGTAATAAGATAAGTTCACTCAGGAATATTACTGTGATGCTGCCCTCTCTCTATTGATTAGGTTACTTAAATGTAACAGAGGCAAGCAAAGCAGTACCAGACCAGATTAATGTAGTACAGTAGATATTAAAACAATTTTGAGTCTAATAATTTTGTACTATAATCAAAGTGATTTAATATAAAAAATCTTCAAACATCACAATGTTGACTCTAATTTTTAATGTGGAAAAATTCGTACTTTAAATAGCAGGGTAATCACTAACCGGCTGAAATCACCGTTTATTTTAGGGAAAATTATTTCATTCAGAAATTTTTAACTTGGCATTTTTCTATTATTATTTCATTTAATCTGCTGCCTTATTTTATGGTATCATAGCCTCATAGCTTTATTCACTTCAGCAAGGAACACCACATAAAAAGAACTGCTTGAAAGGGTAACTGCATCACTAATGTGAATGGCATAAACTGCATTGCTAATCTGTTCTTTCAACCACTGATTAGCATTGAAATTGATTTTGAACTTCTTGTGACTAAAATGACATTAATCTAGCATTTGCTGTTAGAAACATAACACCTATTTCACATTTGCTGGTGATGACATATCATTAATTTGATAACTTGATATTGAAACTCTATAAGCCATTGGAAACATTAGTCCAAAAGAGCTCTATAAGATAAAGTAACTGTAAATGTCTTTGAATGCTAAGAAGTGAAAGTGTATTATTATTATTATTATTATTTTTTGAATCTGGACTAAACAGTTCTGGAATTTACATTATTATTTCCTTTATTATAAATCAGGAATTCTCAACTGTAGCTGTGTGTTGTCATCACCTAAAGAACTTTTCACATATTAATATACTGACTGCAAGCTCAGTGGTTCTGCTTCATTTCGTCAGGTAAGAGACCAAAGCATCAGGATAATTTTAAACTTCCCAGATTAATTGAACTTGGAAGCCAGTGATGTTGTGGGGTGGGAGGTGGGAGGGGGATTCAGGACTGGGAGCTCGTGTACACCTGTGGTGGATTCATGTCGATGTATGGCAAAGCCAATAGAGTATTATAAAGTAAAATAAGGTAAAAAAAAAANGGGGGCAGGAGGAAAAGGGGTCGACAGAGGATGAGATGGCTGGATGACATCACTGACTCGATGGACATGAGTCTGCGTGAACTCCAGGAGTTGGTGATGGACAGGGAGGCCTGGCGTGCTGTGATTCATGGGGCCACAAAGAGTCGGACATGACTGAGTGACAGAACTGAACTGAACACAAATTATCCTGCTTCTTTCTCATGATGTAAATATAATCTAAGCGAACTATATGTAGTTTGAAGAATAAGAGTTTATGAATATTTTACCTATCCCAAAAAAGTTAAAGTGATATTTCATTGTGTTTTAATTAGCATTTCCTTGATGACTAGTGATGTTGCACACTTTTTCTATACTTGTTGGCCATTTGTAAATCTTCTTTGGTAAAATGTCTGTTTCAGGCCACTGTACATTTTTCAATTGGGTAATTTGGTTTTTTGTTTCCTTTTTTTCCCCTGTTGAGTTATATGAGTTTTTTGGTGCAGTGGTACAGAAACCTCTTACTAAGCAGGAGACAAAGAAGATGGGGTTTGATCCCTGTGTCAGGATGATCCTCTGGCATAGGAGATGGCAATCTACTCCAGTGTTCTTGGCTGGAGAATTGCATGGACGGTGGACCCTGGCAGGCTACAGTCTATGGAGTTACAAAAAGTTGGACACAATTTAGTGAATCAACAACAATATATTTTGAATATTAAGCCCTTATGAGTTATATCATTTGCAGATTTTTTCCTCCATTCCATAGGTTGCCTTTCATTATTTTTGATTGTTCCCTTCACATATTATTTAGTCATTAAAAAAAAGAAAACCCTGTCATTTGCAACAACATTAATGAAACAGTTCATAACATTAAATGAAATAAGGCTGTCAGAGAAAGACAAGTGTTTTATGATCTCACTTATATGTGGAATCTAAAAATGACACACTCAGAGCCAGAAAATAAATGATAATTGCCAGGGACTGTGGGCTTGGGAAAATGGGGAGATACTGATCAAAGGGTACAAAATTTCAGCTATAAGATGAATGAGTTCTGGAGATGTAATGTCTAACATGCTGACTATAGTAAATAATACTGTACTGTATACTTGAAGTCTGCTAAGAGAATAGCTCTGAAGTAATGTCACCACATCAAAAAAAAAAATAGTGGTTATGTGAGCTGATGAATATGTTAGTTAGCTTGATTGTGGCAATCATTCACAATGTATACATATAGCAAATATCAAATCATGATATTGTATACCTGAAATACAACCTATAATTTGTAATGTTTGTCAACTATTCCCTATTAAATCTGGAGAAATAATGAAAAAAAAAAAAAGAAAACCATGGCTGCTGCTGCTGTTAAGTCGCTACAGTCATGTCCGACTCTGTGCGACCCTAGAGATGGCAGCCCACCAGGCTTCTCCATCCCTGGGATTCTCCAGGCAAGAATACTGGAGTGGGTTGCCATTTCCTTCTCCAATGCATGCTAAGTTGTTTCAATCATGTCTGACTCTGTGTGACCCCATGGACAATAGCCCACCAGGCTCTTCTGTCCACAGGATTCTCTAGGCAAGAATACTGGAGTGTGTTGCCATGTCCTTCTTTGGAAAATCATGGCATCTGGTCCCATCACTTCAGGCAAATAGATGGGGAAACTGGAAACCGTGAGAGGCTTAATTTTCTTGGTCTCCAAAATCACTACAGATGGTGACTGCAGCCATGAAATTAAAAGACGCTTATTCCTTCGAAGAAAAGTTATGGCCAACCTAGATAGCATATTCAAAAGCAGAGACATTACTTTGCCGACTAAGGTCCATCTAGTCAAGTCTATGGTTTTTCCAGTAGTCATTTATGGATGTGAGAGTTGGACTGTGAGGAAGGCTGAGTGCCAAAGAATTGATGCTTTTGAACTGTGGTGTTGGAGAAGACCTTTGAGAGTCCCTTGGACTGCAAGGAAATCCAACCAGTCCATTCTGAAGGAGATCAACCCTGGGATTTTTTGGAAGGAATGAGGGTAAAGCTGAAACTCCAGTACTTTGGCCACCTCATGAGAAGAGTTGACTCATTGGAAAAGACTCTGATGCTGGGAGGGATTGGGGGCAGGAGGAGAAGGGGATGACCAAGGATGAAATGGCTGGATGGCATCACTGACTCAATGGACATGAGTCTGAGTGAACTCCGGGAGTTGGTGCTGGACAGGGAGGCCTGGTGTGCTACAACTCATGGGGTCGCAAAAAGTCAGGCATGACTGAGCGAGTGAACTGAAGTGAACTGAAAACTAATATTTCTATACTGTATTTTACTTTTTTGTTTCTTTATTTTCTAATTTTTAATATAAATTTATTTATTTCAATTGGAGGTTAATTACTTTACAATATTGTAGTTGGTTTTGCCATACATTGACATGAATCAGCCATGGATGTACATGTGTTCCCCATCCTGAACCTCCTTCCCACCTCCCTTCCCTTTTTGATATTTCCTGCTACTCATTTTTTTTATTTGTTTTTGGTTTATATAATTGATGGTTATTGTTTTTAGAATGNCTCCCACCCCACAATCCCACCCCTCTAGGTCATCACAGAGCACCAAGGTGACTTCCCTGTGCTGCAGGCAGCTTCCTGCTAGCTAGCTATTCCACGCATGGTAGTCTATGCATGTCAGTGCTCCCCTCTCAGTTCACCCCACCCTCTCCTTCCCGCTCAGTCCACAAGTCTGTTCTCCGCATCTGTGTCTCTATTCCTGCCCTAAAAATAGGTTCATCAGTATCATTTTGAAAGATGTTAAAAGAGGTTTCTTTTGAGACATTGAAATAACTTCCTGTCTACACAATCACAACTTTATTTGACGTTCCTATTCCAGGAAACTCTTACTCAGAAAGATGAAATGCCAAAAAAAGATTATTGTTTGTTCTAAGAACTTCCTGAAAATCCATTAATTGGAACTCTAGACTACTCAGTTTGTGTTCATTAAAGTAAATATGCTTTCCCAGGAAAAGCATCACAGAGGAAAGATCATGTGAGAACACAGTAAGAAAATATCTGTCTACAGTCCAGAAAAAGAGATCTTACGAGAAACCAACCCTGCCATGACCTTGATCTTGTACACCTAGCCTCCAAACTGTAAAGATATAAATTTCTGTTAAGTCACCTAGTCGGTAGTATCTTGCCATGGCATCCCAAGCTGGTTAACATACTTTTATTAAGGCTGAACTCTGAACCAATGCGTCACGAACATGACCCTGACCTATTGCTCAGAAAACTCCTTCTTGCCCAGCTTATCCCCTGACATTATAGCTGTTTTATTTGTTAAAGGAAGGCTGAGTGCCAAAGAATTGATGCTTTTGAACTGTGGTGTTGGAGAAGACCTTTGAGAGTCCCTTGGACTGCAAGGAAATCCAACCAGTCCATTCTGAAGGAGATCAACCCTGGGATTTTTTGGAAGGAATGAGGGTAAAGCTGAAACTCCAGTACTTTGGCCACCTCATGAGAAGAGTTGACTCATTGGAAAAGACTCTGATGCTGGGAGGGATTGGGGGCAGGAGGAGAAGGGGATGACCAAGGATGAAATGGCTGGATGGCATCACTGACTCAATGGACATGAGTCTGAGTGAACTCCGGGAGTTGGTGCTGGACAGGGAGGCCTGGCGTGCTACAACTCATGGGGTCGCAAAGAGTCAGGCATGACTGAGCGAGTGAACTGAAGTGAACTGAAAACTAATATTTCTATACTGTATTTTACTTTTTTGTTTCTTTATTTTCTAATTTTTAATATAAATTTATTTATTTCAATTGGAGGTTAATTACTTTACAATATTGTAGTTGGTTTTGCCATACATTGACATGAATCAGCCATGGATGTACATGTGTTCCCCATCCTGAACCTCCTTCCCACCTCCCTTCCCTTTTTGATATTTCCTGCTACTCATTTTTTTTATTTGTTTTTGGTTTATATAATTGATGGTTATTGTTTTTAGAATGTTGATACAAAGCCATACATTTGACTGAATTATCTTGATACTTGTTTTTGCTTTGTAATTGATTTTGGGGGGAGATTTCCAGACTTAGTTTTTCAGGTTATATGCAGAGAAATTAGGCTGTTTTCCTTTCCAATTCTAATTATGCTCATTGTCTTGTCTCATCTCGTTGCAATAGCTAATATCTTCAAAACCATGTATCATTAACTGTTAAATGTCTGATAATTTACCTTACTTGCAAGCTAACAAATTAGACTGACATACTCCCAGGGATGTTGACAGAGGCATGCAATTCCTGGGTCAGACGCAAACAGTCACAACAAAACAGGCAGCATAGGTTTCATATATCTAGTGGTTTTCTTTGCTATCCAAGTTCTACAAGAATGCTATGGAGCAGGCTAGCTAGATGCTGTGCATGCAGTGAGTCTGTGTTACAATTGTTTAACTTCCAGCTTGGAATACCCCCAACAATATAAGGCTTTCCTCGTTGCTCAGTTGGTAAAGAATTTGCCTGCAATGCAGGAGCCCTGGGTTAGGAAGATTCCCTGGACAAAGAAATGGCAACCCACTCCATTATTCTTGCCTGGAAAATCCCATGGATAGAGGGGCCTGGCAGGCTACAGTCCATGGGGTTTTAAAAGTCAGACACAACTTAGCAACTAAACCACAACAACATAAAGAGAAAAGAAGCAAAACTATTAACCCTTTCATCTCAGGGGAAGACGTATTATGTTTATTCACCTGGTTAGTAAACAAATATGATCCCCAGCTCTGCAATGAGACATTATATCTATATTCCAAGTCTGCTTACTCTACAAATGCAATTGAGAGTATGTTCTGGAACAAAAGTTGATATAAGACCTGCAGAAAGACCATGGACAACTTTTTCCAAACATAATGTTAAGTATAAAACATATTTTTTTTTGTTTCTGACTAAATAGAAAAATTCTTAATATTTCTCTATTGTCTGACTTCAATACTGAGATATATTGAGTGTATAACATATGAGATATGTTAAATGCATATCTGCTGATCCAAAATGACTGTCATAAAAAAAAGGAAGTAATATTTTGTCAATTAACTCTTAAGAATCTACAGATGATCACATGCTATTTTATATCAATTAATAGATAACAATGCATAAATGAAAGGCTCAATGGAAAAATTAATGATTTTAATATATTTCTATTATTATTATATATATTATATATTGGGTTGGCCAAAAGTTTGTTTCATTACATAGAAAATCTTGAAAGAACTTTTTGGCCAACCCTATATTATAGGAAGAAGTCTATGACCCACAGTCATCGATGCCCTGTTCAATCCCTTCAAGTTGATTTTATCTGGGACCTGTAACTTCACTCTAACCAACAGAATATTGTAAAGGTAATGGAATAATACTCGAGTGATTGCATTCCAATATATGAAATTTTCCAAAGGGACTTTGTAGACACAAGATTTTGATGTTTATGTTAATTAAAAGGGAGATCATCTTGGATAGGCCTGATCTAATCATGTTAGTCATTTAAAAGTGTCTAGAAGTAAAAAACAGGGGAAGAAACTAAAAGCAACAGAGATGTTCTCTTTCTGGCCATGAAGATGTTAACAGCCTTGTTACAAATTGCCTGTTGAGAGAGGTGGCATCTTGGAACTGAAGCCTCAGTTCTACCACTGTGAGCAAGTGAATAATATAAGCAATCATATAATCTTAGGAGAGAACCCTGGAAATCACATGAGACATTTCAATTGCAGCCATGAGAAACCCTGAACAGAGGAACTGATTAGGCCGTGTTTGAACTTTTGAGTCATGAAAGNTGAATAATATAAGCAATCATATAATCTTAGGAGAGAACCCTGGAAATCACATGAGACATTTCAATTGCAGCCATGAGAAACCCTGAACAGAGGAACTGATTAGGCCGTGTTTGAACTTTTGAGTCATGAAAGCTGTGAGATAATAAATGTACATTGCTTTAAGATGCTAAGCTTGTGATAATTTGTTGTGCAATGTATGATAGATGTATTAAAGGACTTAATGTACATAATGGATTTTTATGATTCCTGAAATAAACCATATTTTAAAATATTTTTGAAGATGTTGGCTTCAGTGTGATAATATTTTATTTCAGGCTTTTACATAAATTTTCATAAGTGAGTTTGGTCTGTAATACTTTTTAATGGATAGAACATGCATATATTAGAGATGGATAGAGCTCTCAATAAATTTGATAAGCATTTTACTTGTATTACCTATTGCCATATTTATATTTCCTTTGCAGCAAGAGACAAGGTTTGCTGTCATATGCCCAAGAATAATAGCCTGCTATTTGTTTTATTCATAATAAAAACATAAGATTTAACATTGATTTTAGAAGATAGTTAACTTCTCATTCTTTTCTTTTGGGGGCTTTACATTTTTGTCCATCTGAATATATAATCTAATAATTCTTTCAATTTAGACTATGCTTGATAAATTTCTTGACTCTCTGAATGCTAAAAAAAGAGATTTATTTTACCCTGCCATTTGAATGCTCATTAAGTCATTGGCAGTTAGGTTCAAAATGACTGATGATAGAGGGCAGGTAGGAAAAGTTTTTCTGTTTTCTTTATAGATATATTTCAAGCACTTGGAACCATGACTGAAAAATAATAGTTGCTCCATTAAATTTTTTGATGATGGAGTGACTATTTTATCATTGGTTTTTAAGAGCCTTATGTATGATTTGACTATCTTTATTCTTTTACCATGTTCTCCATTTAGCATGTGCATATGCTTGTATCTACTTGCTTTTATTGTAGTTCTCTTTTTAGGAAATACTTAGAGTTGTATACCTAGGCCTTTGTATTCTTTCCATCCAGTACTTGGATATTATTGGATGTATTTAATACTTTTCATATGAAACATAACTTTCTTTACCTCTGGAGAATACTTCTTGTTGCTTCTTTGATAACATTATTTTTCCTCTTTACCTGTCATTGTTGTAGCTTATATTTATATTATCTATTTTAATGTCCCCTTCATGTTTTAATGTCTTTGTCCTCTATTTTACTACTTTTTTAAAAAAAAATTCTAGCTCATTATTTCTAATAACATTCATATGTATTTAGTTTTATTACTATGATTATTAGATATATTTTAAGCAATTCTAGTGGTCCCATCTTATGTTTGGTTTCAATTATTTTAGTTTTTAAGATGAGGTGTCTACTACACACATTGTCTATTAACACATACTATTTATCAATGTTAATTCAACAATTATATATTGATTTACCACTACATTTCAGGCCTTCCTAGAACTTGAAGTTATGGTGATCAACTAAAAAAAAAATCATTCTAATATTTGCATTATGCAGCTTAATTTTACTGAGGAAATATTATTTTTTTAAAAGAATCTTATGTGTTTGTGTATGTATGAGAGACAAGGAGAGAGGGAGACACACACACACACACACAGATGTTTGAAGGGAATATTGTTAAGTAATAAGGAAAAAAATAGATTTGATCCTTGAGGAAGAACCAGAGAAAGTGAAAAAGCAAGTCATGTAAAAATTAGACAAGAGATTTTTGAGGAGGAGGAACAGTATGTAAAAAGATCTTTTTGGTGTATTTAGCATTAATGATCTTGTACAAAAAATGTTAATAACATTTTCCCCTTGGTATATCTGTTAACTATTTCTGAGTTAACAGTTTATTTACATACATGATGACTTAAAACAGCAACTGTTCTCTTGTTTCTCATGAATTATTCTACTGATTTGAATGAGGCTCAGTTTACCATGTCTAACGCTATGTGTTTGAGAAGAGCTGATGGATTAGTTAGAGGTTGGTTACCTTAAGATATCTTCATCTGGGATATTTCCCTGTGTTCTTCCTGATCCTACTTTAGTGTACCCTGGTTGTCTTCATGGTAGTGGCACAGTTTTAAGAGAGAAAGTAAAAATAATTATTTTCTCAAGACTCTAAGTGTATCAAAATGTGTTGCTCTCTCATTGGGCAAAGTAAGTTACATGGCTGGACCCAAAGTCAATGTGAAAATATGATACAAAATTATAGAAGGACATATATACAGGGAAACTCCTTAATTAGGGCCAATAATGCAATCAAACACAATTTGTTAATTTGTCAAATAGAACTTTTTTCAACTGTCATTTACTGGGTCATTTTTTTTTATCTCAGGTTGTTTGAACACCAATGTGTAGATGCTGGTTTTGTGTATCATAGTAAAACTGTTAATTATAGAGAAAACATGCTTCTTTACAATATGTATGCATTCTACATCTTGAGTTCATTTTTGAAAATACTTTTCAAAGTTGTCCAGTTTTAGCTGATGGATTAGCTTATATTGGACTGGCATTTCTGTTAAAAATAATTATAAATATAGACAAAATATGCAAAATACTTTTACAAGTTTCGGAAGACAGTCAATAGAAGGAGGATCTGTGCAGCTACAAAAAAGCATATAAAGCATGTGAAATAAGCCATGCTTGCATTTTTTTCCGGAGGGTAGGTTTCTTTTTCCCTAGATTATTTTGCACAGAAATATAATATAAGCTAGACATAACAGTATTACTGTCTTGAGGAGATAGATATTGGAGCTCCGGGTGGCCAAAGACACTTTGGAAGGAGAAGGACCATGCCTAAGAAATGAGTCATAGCCTAGAACTATACCTTAAGTAAGAGGAAAACTAAAATAAACCAAATTCTGGAAAACGTTGAGGATGAAAATGTTTTCACACATTTAAGCAAAGACTGATTATTTTGTAGTCATTATAAGTAGTCATCAGAACTTGTTTAATTCATCACTGGAAACTCAGTGAACACACATCACAAACCAATCAGTCAGCCTCTCACTTAGGACAGCTAATCAAGAGCAGATGATTCCTGTAAAGGTATATCAGCTTAGAAAGTGAAGTTGCTCAGTCGTGTGCGACTCTTTGCAACCCCATGGACTGTAGACTTTCAGGCTTCTTCCTCCTTGGAATTTTTCAGGCAAGAGTACTGGAGTGGATTGCCATTTCCTTCTCCAGGGGATCTTCCCAACCCAGGAATGGAACCCATTTCTCCGGCATTGCTGGCAGACACTTTACTATCTGAACCACCAGGGAAGCCCAGCTTGGAAAGTAATAAATAGACTGCTTCTGAGTAATCACACTTTAACATTTTTTTTAATTAATTAATTTATATTTTAAATTTTACTTTACAATACTCTATTGGCTTTGCCATACATCGACATGAATCCACAACTGGTGTACACGAGCTCCCAATCCTGAATCCCCCTCCCACCTCCCACCCCACAACGTTTCTCTGGATCATCCCCGTACACCAGCCCCAAGCATCCTGCATCCTGCATCGAACATAGACCGGCGCCTCG
>SJYV01012753.1:0-11216 GCA_006410875.1 Neotragus pygmaeus | reverse complement strand
GGGCTGTGTACTGCGGTCGCCCTTCACTGAGGGTCAGGCTGTGTGCCGCGGTCGCACTGCGCCGAGGTTCGGGCTGTGTGCCATATTAGCCTAGCACCGAGGTCCGGGCTGTGTGCAGTGGCTGTCCTGAGCGAAGTCCAGCCTGTGTTCCGCAGGTGCCCTACGCCGAGGTCCAGCCAGTGTGCCACAGTTGCCCTGTGCCGAGGTCCGACCTAAGTTCCGCTGTCGCCCTGTGAAGAGGTCCGGCCTGAGTGCCACGGTCACCCTGCTCCGATGTCCAGACTGTGTTACGCGGTCGGCTAGCGACGAGTTCCAGGTTGTGTGATGCGGTCGCCATTCACTGAGTTTCAGGCTGTGTGCCGCGGTAGCCTTGTGCTGAAGTCCGGGCTGTGTGATGTGGTTGCCCTTCACTGAGGATCGGGCTGTGTTACACGGTTGCACTGCGCCGAGGTTCAGGCTGTGTGCCATGTTAGCCTTGTGCCGACGTCCGGGCTGTGTGCCGTGGTAGCCTTGCACTGAAGTCCGGGCTGTGTTCCGCGGTCAGCTGTCGACGAGTTCCGGGCTGTGTGCTGCAGTCGCCCTTCACTGAGGTTCGGGCTGTGTTCTGCAGTTGCCCTGCGCGGAGGTGCAGCCTATGTGCCGCGGTCGCCCTGTGCCGCAGTCCGTGCTGTGTTCCGCCATTGGCTAGAGACGAGTTCTGAGCTCTGTGCCACGGTCGCCCTGCACAGATTTCCAGGCTGTGTGCCAGGGTCAGCCTTCACTAAGGTTCGGGCTGTGTGCCGTGGGCAACCTGCACCGAGGTCCGGGCTGTGTGCTGCGGTAGCCTTGCTCCGAGGGCCGGGCTGTGTTTCACAGTCACCCTGTGCTGGTGTCCAGGCTATGTGCTGTGGTCGCCAACTCCTGAGGTCCGTGATGTGCGCCAAGTTCGTGCTGTGCCGAGGGCCATGCTGTGTGCCTCGGTCGCTCTTCACTCATGTTCGGGCTGTGTGCTGCAGTCGCCCTGAGCCGAGGTCTGGGCTTTTTGCTCCAGTTGCCCTGAGCCGAAATCCAGCCTGTGTTCCACGGTCGCCCTGCCCCAAGGCCTGGCATGTGTGCCATGGTCGCCCTGCGCAGAAGTCCGGCCTGTGTGCTGCTGTTGCCATGCACTGAGGTCCGGCCTGTGTTCAACCTTCAACCTGTGCCGAGTTCGGGGCTGTGTTCCCAGTAGGCTAGTGAAGAGTTCCGGGCTGTGTAACGGGTCGCCCTTCACTCAGTTTCAGGCTGTGTGCCTCGATCACCCTTTGCCGAGGTCCGGGCTGTGTGCCGCGGTCGCCATCTCCCCAGGTCCGGGATGTGTGCCGCAGTCGCCCTGTNCCGGGCTGTGTAACGGGTCGCCCTTCACTCAGTTTCAGGCTGTGTGCCTCGATCACCCTTTGCCGAGGTCCGGGCTGTGTGCCGCGGTCGCCATCTCCCCAGGTCCGGGATGTGTGCCGCAGTCGCCCTGTGCCGAGGTCCGGCCTGTGTTCCGCCCTCGGCTTGCCACCTGTTCCCCACTCTGTGCCGCGGTTCCTCTTTGCCAAGGTCCGGGCTGTGTGTCGCAGTAGCCTGCTCCAGATGTCTGGGCTGTGTGCTGCGGGCCCCCTGCGCTTAGGTCCAGGCTGTGTGCCTCGGTCGCCCTGAGCCGATGTCCAGCCTGTGTGCCACCGTCGCCCTGCACCGAGGTCCAGCCTAAGTGCTGCTGTCGCCCTGTGCTGAGGTCTGGCCTGAGTGCCACGGACATCCTGCTCTGAAGTCCGGCCTGTGTTCCAAAGTTGGCTAGCGACGAGTTCCAGGCTGTGTGATGCAGTTGCCCTTCACTGAGTTTCGGGCTGTGTGCCTTGATCGCCCTTCACAAAGGTCCAGGCTGTGTGCCTTGCTTGCCCTGCGACAAGGTCCGGCCCGTTTGCCGTAGTCACCCTGTGCCGAGATCAGGGTTGTGTTCCGCTGCCGGCTAGCGACAAGTTCCATGCTCTGTGCCACGGTCACCCTGCACAGATTTCTGGGCTGTGTTCTGCTGTCGCCCTTCACAGAGGTTCGGGCTGTGTGCCGTGGTGGCCCTGTGCCGATGTTTGGACTGTGTGGTGCAGTTGGCTGGCAACGATTTTGAGCTGTGTGCCACAGTCGCTCTTCACTGAGGTTTGGGCTATAAGCCGCTGTCGCCCTGTGCCGAGGTCGGGCTTTTTGCCCCAGTCGCCCTGAGCCGAACTCCAGCCTGTGTTCCACAGTCGCCCTGCCCCAAGGTCCAGCCTTTGTGCTGGACCTTGTGTGCTGGTCACCCTGCGCCGAGATCTGGCCTGTGTGCTGCTGTCGCCCTGAGCTAAGTTCTGGCCTGTGTGCAACCTGCACCCTGCACCGAGGTCAGGGCTGTGTTCCGCGGTTGGCTAACGACGAGTTCTGGGCTGTGTGACGTGATCGCCCTTTACTCAATTTCAGGCTGTGTGCCTTGGTCGCCCTTTGCTGAGGTACGGGCTGTGTGCCGTGTTTGCCCTGTGCTGAAGTCCTGGCTGTGTTTCGCAGTCAACTACCGATGAGTTCCAGGCGCTGTGAGGCTGTCGCCCTGCACAAGTTTCTGGGATGTGTGCTGCGTTGCCCCTCACTGAGGTTTGGGCTGTGTGCCGCAGTCACCCTGCGCCGAGGTCCAGGCTGTGTGCCACGGTCCCCTGCACTGAGGTCCGGCATGTGTGCCTCGGTAACCTTGTGCCGAGGTCCGGGCTGTGTGCCACAGTCGCCCTGTTCCGAGGTCCGGGTTGTGTGAAGAGGAAGCCTTCTGCAGAGGTCCAGGTTGTGTGTCGGGGTCGCCCTGTTCCGAGGTCCGGGCTGTGTGCCGCAGTCACCATCTCCCCAGGTCCGGGCTGTGTGCCACGGTCGCCTTATTCCCAGTTCGGGCCTGTGTTCTGCCCTCGGCTTGCGACCTGTTCCCGGATCTGTGCCGCGGTTCATCTTTGCCAGGGTCCGGGCTGTGGGCCCTGGTAGCCTTCTCCAGAGGTCCGGGCTGTGTTCCATGGTCCCCCTGTGCTGAGGCCAGGCTGTGGGCCACGGTCGCCCTGAGCCGATGTCTGGCCTGTGTTCCGCAGACACCCTGTGCCAAGGTCTGGCCTGTGTGCCCCGGTCGCCCTGCACCAAAGTCCGGCCTGTGTGCCACGGTCACCCTGCACCGAGGTATGGCCTATGTGTCGCTGTCACCCTGCGCTGAGGTCTGGCCTGAGTGTCACAATCACCCTGCTCCGAGGTCCAGATTGTGTTCCGCGGTCGGCTAGCAACCAGTTCCAGGCTGTGTGACGTGGTCACCTTTCACTGAGTTTTGAGCTGCATGCGCGGTTGCTCAGCACCGAAGTCCGGGCTGTGTTTCGTGGTCGGCTAGTGAAGAGTTCCATGTTGTGTGCCGCAGTCGCCCTTAACTGAAGTTCCGGCTGTGTGCCGCAGTCACCTTGCGCCAAGTTCCGGGCTGTGTGCCACAGTCGCCCTGCACCGAGGTCCGGCCTAAGTACTGCTGTCGCCCTGTGCTGAGGTCCGGCCTGAGTGCCACGGTCATCTTGCTCTGAACTCCAGCCTGTGTTCTGCGGTCAGCTAGCGATGAATTCCAGGCTGTGTGATGCATTCGCCCTTCACTGAGTTTCGGGCTGTGTGCCTTGGTCGCCCTTCGCAAAGGTCCAGGATGTGTGCCTTGCTCGCCCTGTGACAAGGTCCGGCCTGTTTGCCGTAGTCACCCTGCGCCGAGGTCCGGGCTGTGTTCCGCCGTCGGCTAGCGCCGAGTTCCAATCTCTGTGCCACAGTCGCCCTGCACAAATTTCTGGGCTGTGTTCTGCTGTCGCTCTTCACAGAGGTTCGGGCTGTGTGCCGCGGTAGCCCTGTTCTGTTGTCCAGGCTGTGTTCCTCGGTCACCCTGTGCCAAGGTCCGGGCTGTGTTCCGCGGTTGGCTGGCGATGAATTCCGAGTTGTGTGCCACAGTCGCCCTTCACTGAATTTCAGGCTGTGTGCTGCCGTCGCCCTGTGCCGAGGTCCGGGTTGTGAGCCGCAGTCGCACTGCGCCGTCGTATAGCCTGTTTGCCACGGTCTCCCTGTGCCGAGTTCCGGGCTGTGTTCGGGGTTGGCTAGCGATGTGTTCCAAGCAATGTGCCACAGTCACCCTGCACAGATTTCTGAGCTGTGTGCCGCGGTTGCCCTGTGCCAAGGTCTGGGCAGTGTGCCGCGGTCACACTGCTACGAGATACTGGGTGTGTGCTGCAGTGAACATATGCCGACATCCATGCTGTGTTTCAGGGTCGCCTTGACTTAAGGTCTGGGATGTGTTCCACGGTTGCCCTTCACTGAGGTTCAGGATGTGTGCTGCAGTCACCCTGCATCGAAGTCCGGCCTGTGTTCTGCGGTCGCCCTGTGTCGAACTCTGGGCTGTGTTCCGCGGTCCGCTAGTGACGAGTTCCATGCTGTGTGTCGCAGTCGCCCTTCACTGAGGTTTGGGCTGTGTGCTGCAGTCGCCCTGTGCCAAGTTCTGGGCTGTGTGTCGAGGTCCGTGCTGTGTGCCAGGGTTGCCCTGCATCAAGGTCCAGGATGTGTGCTGTTGTCGCCCTTCAATGAGGTTCGGGCTGTGTGCCTCGGTCACCATTCACTTAGGTTCAGGCTGTGTACCATGGGCAACCTGCGCCGAGTTCTGGGCTGTGTGCTGCAGTAGCCTTGCTCTGAAGTCTGGGCTGTGTTTTGCAGGCACCCTGCGCTGGTGTCCGGGCTGTGTGCTGTGGTCGCCAACTCCTGAGGTCCGTGATGTGTGCCAGGGTCGCCCTGTGCCGAGGGCCATGCTGTGTGCCTCGGTTGCTCTTCACTGAGGTTTGGGCTGTGTGCCGAGGTCGCCCTGAGCCGAGGTCCGGGCTTTTTGCACCGGTCTCCCTGCACCGTGGTCCAGCCTGTGTGCTGCTGTCGCCCTGCGCTGAATTTCGGCCTGTGTGCAACCTTCATCCTGCGCCGAGGCGGGGATGTGTTCCGCGGTCGGCTAGCGACGAGTTCTGGGCTGTGTGACACAATCACCCTTCCCTCAGTTTCAGGCTGTGTGCCTCGGTTGCCCTTTGCCAAGGTCTGGGCTGTGTGTCGTGGTCGCCCTGTGCCGAGGTCCACTCTGTGTGCCGTGGTCGCCCTGCCCTGAGGTCCGGCCTATGTGCCTCGGTAGCCTTTAACCGAGCTCTGGGCTGTGTGCCCTGCTAGCCTTTTGCCGAGTTCCTGGCTGTGTGCCACGGTAGGCTTCAACTGAGTTCCGGGCTGTGTGCCACGGTAGCCTTGTTCCGAGGTCCGGGCTGTGTGCCACTGTTGCCCTGCGCCAATGTCCAGTCTGTGTGCCACGGTCGCCATCTCCCGAGGTCGGTGCTGTGTGCCGCCGTCGCCCTGCGCCGAAGTCCGGGCTGAGTGCTGTGGTCGCCCTTCTCTGAGGATTGGGCTGTGTTGCACTGTTGCACTGCGCCGAATTTCGGGCTGTGTGCCATGTTAGCCTTGCGCCAAGGTTCGGGCTGTGTGCCATATTAGCCTGGCACTGAGGTCCAGGCTGTGTGCCGCGGTCGCCATCTCCCCAGGTCCGGGATGTGTGCCGCGGTCGCCCTGTGCCAAGGTTCATCCTGTGTTCTGCCCTCAGCTTGCGACCTGTTCCCAGCTCTGTGCCACGGTTCCTCTTTGCCAAGGTCCGGGCTGTGTGTGGCGGCAGCCTGCTCCAGAGGTGCGAGCTGTGTGCCGTGGTCCCCCTGCGCTGAGGTCCGGGCTGTTTGCCTCGGTCGCCCTGAGCTGATGTCCCGCCTGTGTGACACAGTCACCCTGTGCTGAGGCCCAGCATAAGTGCCGCTGTCACCCTCTGCTGAGGTCTGCCCTGAGTGCCACGGTCACCCTACTCCAAAGTCTGGACTGTGTTCCATGGTTGGGTAGCGATGAGTTCCATGCTCTGTGCCACGGTCGCCCTGCACAGATTTCTAGGCTCTGTTCTGCTGTCGCCCTTCACAGAGGTTTGGGCTGAATGGTGCGGTAGCCCTGTGCCGATATTCGGGCTGTGTGCCACAGTGCCCTGTGCTGAGGTCCGGGCTGTGTGATGCAGTCAGCTAGCGATGAGTCCTGGGCTATGTGATGTGGTCGCCCTTCACTGTGGTTCGGTCTGTGTGCAGTGGTCGCCCTGCACTGAGTCCTGGCTGTTTTCGGTCCTCGGCTTGTGATGAGTTCCGGGCTCTGTGCCGCGTTCCCTCTGTGCTGACATCCAGGCTGTGTGCCACAGTCGCCCTGTTCCGAGGTCAGGGCTGTGTGCCGAGGTAGCCTTCTGCAGAGGTCCAGGCTGTGTGCTGCAGTCGCCCTGTTCCAAGGTCCGGGCTGTGTGCTGAGGTCAACATCTCCCCAGGTCCGGGCTGTGTGCCATGGTCGCTCTGTGCTGAGGCCCAGCCTGTGTTCTGCCCTCAGCTTGCGACCTGTTCCCGGCTCTGTGCCATGGTTCCTCTTTGCCGAAGTCTGGGCTGTGTGCTGCGGTAGCTTTCTCAAGAAGTCCTGGCTGTGTGCCACTGTCCCTTTCACTGAGGTACGAGCTGTATGCCGCGGTCGCCCTGATCCGATGTCCGGCCTGTGTTCTGAAGTCACCCTGGACCAAGGTCTGGCCTGTGTGCTACAGTGGCCCTGTGCCGAGGTCCGACCTGTTTGCCACGGTCACCCTGTGCTGAGGTCCGGGCTCTGTGCCACAGTCACCCTGTGCCAAGGTCTGGCCTGAGTGCCACAGTGACCCTGCTCTGTGGTCCGGGCTCTGTTCTGCGGTCGGCTAGCGAAAAGTTCTGGGCTGTGTGACGTGGGCACCCTTCACTGAGTTTCGGGCAGTGTGCCTCGGTCGCCCTTCACCGAAGTTCGGCCTATGTGCCGTGGTTGGCTTGCGACGAGGTCTGGCCTGTTATCCGTGGTCGCCCTGTGACGAGGTCCTGGCTGTGTTTCGCAGTTGACTAGCGACGAGTTCCAGGCTCTGTGCCACTGTCGTCCTGCACAGATTTTGTGATGTGTGCCGTGGTTGCCCTACGCCGAGGTCCATGATGTGTGCAACGGTAGCCCTGTGCTGAGGTCCGGCCTGTGTGCCACGGTAGCCATGTGCCGAAGTCTGGGATGTGTTCCACTGTCGGCTGGAGACGGGTTCCATCCTGTTTGCCATGGTCACCCTACGCCGAGGTCCAGGCTGTGTTCTGCGGTCGGCTAGCGATGAGTTCCTAGCTCTGGACCCCAGTCACCCTGCACATATTTCCGGGATGTGTGCCNGAAGTTCAGGCTGTTTTCAGTGGTCGCCCTGCTCTATGTCCTTGATGTGTGCTGCGGTCCCCCTGTGCCTTGGTCCGGCCTGTGTTCCGCGATCGCCCTGTGCCAAAATCTGGCTGTGTTCCTCAATCGGCTAGAAACGAGTTACTGGCTGTGTGCCACGGTCGCCCTTCACTGTGTTTCAGAGAGTGTGCCACGGTCACCCTTCTCCAAGGTACGGGCTGTGTGCCGTGGTCACCCTGTGACGAAGTCCGACCTGTTTGAGGTGGTTGCTCTGCGCCAAGGTCCGGGCTGTGTTCCGCAGTCGGCTAGTGATGAGTTACAAGCTCTGTGCCGCAGGCTCCCTGTACAGATTTCTGGGCTGTGTTCTGCGGTCACCCTGCACCGAAGTCTGGGCTGTGTTCCGTGGTTGGCTGGCGATGAGTTCTGGGCTGTGTTCTGAGGTCGCCCTTCACTGAGGTTCGGGCTTGTTTCGTGGTCACCCTGCACCGAGGTCCGGCCTGTGTGCTGCAGTCGCTCTGTCCCAAGGTACGTGCTGTGTTCCGAGGTTGGCTAGTGACGAGTTCTGAGCTCTGTGCAACGGTCGCCATGCACAGATTTCTGGGATGTGTGCCGCGGTCAGCCTTCACTGAGTTTCGGGCTGTGTGCCGCGGTCGCCCTGTGCCGAGGTCCGGTCTGTGTGCCATGGTAGCCTTGAACCGAGTTCCGGGCTGTGTGCCGCGGTCGCCTTGCACCGAGATCCGGCCTGTGTGCTGCGGTAGCCCTGTGCTGATGTCCGAGTTGTGTTCCGCCATTGGCTGGAGATGAGTTCCGTCCTGTTTGCCATTGTCACCCTGTGCTGAGGTCCGGGCTGTGTTCTGCGGTCGGCTAATGACAAGTTCCAAGCTTTGTACCCCAGTCACCCTGCACAGATTTCCAGGCTGTGTCCTGCGCTCACCCCGCACAGAGGTCCGGACTGTGTGCCACGGTCGCCCAGTGCGGAGGTCCGGGCTGTGTTCTGCGGTTGGCTAGCGATGAGTTCCAAGCTCTGTGCCATGGTGGCCCTGCACAGATTTTTGGGCTGTTTGCCGCGGTCACCCTTCATTGAGGTTCAGGCTGTGTGTCGTGGTCACCCTGTGCCGAGGTCCAGTCNGCGGAGGTCCGGGCTGTGTTCTGCGGTTGGCTAGCGATGAGTTCCAAGCTCTGTGCCATGGTGGCCCTGCACAGATTTTTGGGCTGTTTGCCGCGGTCACCCTTCATTGAGGTTCAGGCTGTGTGTCGTGGTCACCCTGTGCCGAGGTCCAGTCTGTGTGCCACGGTAGCCTTGAACCGAGTTCCGGGCTGTGTGCCACGGGAGCCTTGCGCCGAGGTCCGGGCTGTGTGCCCCAGTTGCCCTGCGCCGATGTCCAGTCTGTGTGCCATGGTCGCCATGTCGTAAGGTCGGTGCTGTGTTCCAGGGTCCCCCTGAGCTGAAGTCCTTGCTGTGTGCCTTGGTCGCTCTTCACTGTGGTTCAGGCTGTGTGCTGCGGTCTCCCTGCACCGAGTCAAGGCTGTGTTCCACCCTCAGCTTGCGACGAGTTCCGGGCTTTTTGCCGCGTTTCCTCTGTGCCAAGGTCTGGGCTGTGTGCCATAGTTGCCTTGTTCTGAGGTCCGGGCTGTGTGCCGATTTATCCTTCGGCAGATGTCCTGGCTGTGTGCCATGGTCGCCCTGTTCCAAGGTCTGGGCTGTGTGCCGAGGTCGCCATCTCCCCAGGTCTGGGCTGTGGGCCGTGATCGCCCTGTGCCGAGGTCCGGCCTGTGTTCCGCCCTCGGCTTGTGACCTGTTCCCGGCTCTGTGCCGTGNCCAAGGTCTGGGCTGTGTGCCGAGGTCGCCATCTCCCCAGGTCTGGGCTGTGGGCCGTGATCGCCCTGTGCCGAGGTCCGGCCTGTGTTCCGCCCTCGGCTTGTGACCTGTTCCCGGCTCTGTGCCGTGGTTCCTCTTTGCCAAGGTCCAGGCTGTGTGCCATGGTAGCCTTCTCAAGAATTCCGGGCTGTGTTCCACGGTCCCCCGTGCTGAGGTACGGGTTGTATGCTGTGGTCGCCCTGAGCGGATGTCCGGCCTGTGTTCCGCAGTCGCCCTGGGCCGAGGTCCCACCTGTGTCCACGGTGGGCCTGTGCCGAGGTCCGGCCTGTGTTCCACAGTAGCCCTGCGCTGATGTCCGAGTTGTGTGCCACGGTCGCCCTGCGCCAATGTCCAGGCCGTGTTCCACGGTTGGCTGGCGACAAGTTCCGGGCTGTGTGCCAGAGTCGCCCTTCACTGACATTCAGGCTGTGTGCCACGGTTGCCGTGCACCGAGGTCCGGGCTGTGTGCCGCAGTTGCCCTGCGCCAATGTCCAGTCTGGGTGCTGCGGTTTCCCTTCACTGAGTTTCGGGCTGTGTTCCACAGTCAGTTAGAAATGAGTTAATGGATGTGTGCTGCGGTCGCCCTTCACAGTGTTTTGGTCAGTGTGCCATGGTCACTCTTGGCCAAGGTCTGGGCTGTGTGCCGTGGTCGCCCTGCGACGAGGCCTGGCCTGATTGCCATGATCGCCCTGCGCCGAGGTCCGGGCTGTGTTCCGTGGTCGGCTAGTGACGAGTTATGGGCTCTGTGCCGCAGGCTCTCTGTACTGATTTCTGGGCTGTGTTCCGCAGTTGCCCTGCCCCGAGCTCTGGCCTGTGTGCCACGGTCGCACTGCGCCGAGGTCCGGCCTGTGTGCTGCTGTCGCCCTGCGCTGAGNGGCTCTCTGTACTGATTTCTGGGCTGTGTTCCGCAGTTGCCCTGCCCCGAGCTCTGGCCTGTGTGCCACGGTCGCACTGCGCCGAGGTCCGGCCTGTGTGCTGCTGTCGCCCTGCGCTGAGGTCCGGCCTGTGTTCCACCTTCACCCTGCGCTGAGGTCTGGGCACTGTTCCTCGGTCGGCTAGCGACGAGTTCCGGGCTGTGTGACGCTGTCACACTTCAGTGAATTTTGGACTGTGTGCCTTGGCTGCCCTTCGCCGAGGTCCGGGCTGTGTGCCGTGGTTGCCCTGTGACGAGGTCCAGCATGTTTTTCGTGGTCGCCCTGCACTGAAGTCCTGGCTGTGTTTCGCCGTTGACTAGCGATGAGTTCCGGGCTCTGTGGCATGTTCACTCTATGCCGAGGTCTGGCCTGTGTTCCACGGTCACCTTGCCCCGAGGTCCCGCCTGTGTGCTGCGGTTGCCTTGTCCCGAGGTCCATGCTGTGTTCCGCGCTTGGCTAGCGACGAGTTCTGAGCTCTGTGCCACCATCGCCCTGCAGAGTTTTCTGGTCTGTGTGCTGCAGTCTCCCTTCACTGAGATTCGGGCTATGAGCCACGGTAACCCTGCGCTAATATCCGGGTTGTGTTCCTCAGTCGGTGGCGATGAATTCCAGGCTTGTGCCACAATCGCCCTTCACTGAAGTTCGGGCTGTGGGCCATGGTCTGGGCTGTGTCCCGTGCTCGCCCCGCGCAGAGGTCGGGCCTTTGTGCCGCGGTGGCCGAGTGCGGAGGTCAGGGCTGTGTTCTGCGTTTGGCTAGCACCAAGTTCCAGGTTGTGTGCGATGGTCACCCTTCACTGTGGTGTGGGCTGTGTGCCGCGGTCGCCCTGATCCGAGGTCCATGCTGTGTGCTGCGGTCACCCTGCACTGAGGTCCGGCCTGTGTGGCGCGGTCGCCCTGTGCCGAGGTCCGGGATGTGTTCCGCCGTCAGCTACTGATGAGTTCCTAGCTCTGTACCCCAGTCGCCCAGCAAAGATTTCCGGGCTGTGTGCCGCGGTCTCCATTCACTGAGGTTCGGGCTGTGTGTTGCGGTTGCCCTGTGCTGAGGTCCATTAGGTGTGCCACAGTAGCCTTGAACCGAGTTCCGGGCTGTGTGCCGCAGTAGCCTTGTGCCGAGGACCGAGCTGTGTGCTGCGGTCACCCTTCATTGAGGCCCGGGCTATGTGCCACGGTCGCACTGC
>SJYV01012751.1:0-15862 GCA_006410875.1 Neotragus pygmaeus | reverse complement strand
TATATATATATATATATATATATATATATATATATGGGTAACAGAAGATGAGATGGTTATATAGCATCACCAATTCAATGAATATGATATTGAGCAAACTCCTGGAGGTAGTGAAGGACAGGGGAGCCAGGCGGGCTGTAGTACATGGAGTTGCGAAGAGTTGGACCTGACTTAGAAACTGAACAAAATAAATTCATTTTTATGGATTTATATATACTTATTGAAGTAGGAAATGGTAACCCACTCCAGTATTCTTGCCTGGAGAATCCCATAGCCAGAGGAGCCTGGAGGGCTACAGTCCATAGGGTCACAAAGAGTTGAACATGACTGAAGTGAGTTAGAATGCACACATATGCATATAGATAGAGATAGAGGTAAATATAGATATAGCTATATAGATTGTTGTTGTTCAGTTGCTAGGTTGTGCCTGACTCTTTTTGATCTCATGGAGTGTAGTCCACAAGGCTCCTCTGTCCATGAAATTTCCCAAGCAATACTGGAGTGGGTTGCCATTTCCTTTTTCAAGGGATCTTCTGGATCCAGGGATTCAACCTGTGCCTGCTGCTTGGCAGACCAATTCTTTAAAACTGAGNGTGTAGTCCACAAGGCTCCTCTGTCCATGAAATTTCCCAAGCAATACTGGAGTGGGTTGCCATTTCCTTTTTCAAGGGATCTTCTGGATCCAGGGATTCAACCTGTGCCTGCTGCTTGGCAGACCAATTCTTTAAAACTGAGCCACCTGGAAAGCCCCATATTAATGGAGGGATTTTCTTAAATTACACATTGACAACTGTGAATATTTCTTAAATCTTCTGTTTTTCACTAACATGCTGAGCAAAACATAAATACCTAATCTTAGTTTAATATATTTTGTATGTAGCCTTGTGCAATATCATCAGATTTTTTTTGCCAACTTGTGAACATCAAAAAAAGGAAAAAAATGATAATAAAATTTTATTTATTTGTATAGCATTTTTGTGATGAGATGAGAATTTCCTATCCAACTCCAATACCCTAAAGACCCCCACACCATTTATACACAGACACAATCATTACACGCACACACAGATACACACAGCATGCATATACATTCTATACATCTATACTTTAAAGAAATCCAAATGCTTTTGGAAAAAAAATTACATTAAACCAGATCAAATGGTACTATGAATGATTTGTCAAATCTAATTTACAACAGAATGAACAGAATATTTTCTCCTCATATTCCAATGTATCCAGAAGAAAAAAAAAAGTTATTATCTTCATATGAAATAAAGAGACTGCGAGATATTTCCCCAGCAAAGATAAGTCTATTCACTATTAACAGAGAATCACAATGTGGGATCTGAAACCCTAGCAGGCAAAATGCATGAGCCTGTGTAAGTCCCCGAAAAAGGAGTGTGAAGAAGAACTTATTTATACAGAGAAAAAGGCAGATTATATCAAACAAAGAGGTCATGGCTTTTCATTGGCTGAGCCTCTTCAGGAAAGGAAAGTCTTTTCTTTTGCATTTTGGGCTGTGTTGTCACAAGGTGTAAAAGGTCCCTGCTACTGATCTACCAATACAATTTAATTGAGGCTTCTCTTTATTATTTTTTTAACTGTTCTAAGAGCTGGAACATTAGAAGAAGGGTTCCTGATCATTAATACAATATTTAACATAGTCTTTGTGTGTCTTTCCTGGGTTTTGTCTTGGTTGAGAGGCAGGAGTAACTTCGTCTAGAAAACTGTGTGGAAGATATGGCATCGTTTGACTGAGAAAAGAAAAGTGCTTAGGCAGAGTGAAATGTCTAGTCAAGTAAGAACCAAAGTTAGAAACGGAGATTGTGTTATGTGATTCAATGAATACAAGGGTAAGGGACAATTAAAGAGCCGTACTTCCACAATGCATTAAGTGAATAAGTAAAAATATATTATTGGGGGTTTAAAGTCTGCTGGATTTCAATCACTCCATGATTGAAACATGAGAACATATGCTAAAATTTTAGCCTTTTTGATATTATTATTATTGATGCATGATTGTTAATGACATAAATGCAAGTTCTAAATATGTGAGAAAAATGCCTGAAGTTAAACAAAGAGAAAAATTTTGTATTTAATTCAGAAACCTTTGCTACATCTTAATTTATCCTAGAAAAAGAGATATAAGATAGTGAAGATATGGCACACAATATTCTGTCTAAGTCATATTAGAAAAACCCAGTCCATAAGAAGAAACATAAGATGTCAGGTTACTTGAAATAGAGCCAGACATCCTGGAATGTGAAGTCAAGTGGGCCTTAGGAAGCATCAATATAAGCAAAGTGGAGAGGATGGAATTCCAGTTGAGCTATTTCAAATCTTAAAACGTGATGCTGTCACAGTGCTGCACTTAATATGTCAGCAAATTTGGAAAACTTAGCAGTGTCCACAGGACTGGAAAAAGTCAGTTTTCATTCTAATCCCAAAGAAAAGCAATGCCAAAGAATAGTCAAACTACTGCACAATTGCACTCATCTTACTCACTAGTAAAATAATGCTCAAAATTCTCCAAGCCAGGCTTCAGCAATAGATGAACCGTGAACTTCCAGATGTTCAACTTGGTTTTTAAAAAGCCAGAGGAACCAGAGATCAAATTACTAGCATCCACTGGATCATTGAGAAAACAAGAGTTCCAGAAAAAATCTATCTCTGTTTTATTGACTATGCCAAAGCCTTTGACTGTGTGGATCACAATAAACTGTGGAAAATTNACCTCCCTTCCAGCAACCAAAGGGTACCTCCAGGGAACATTCCCCTTTTACTACAAAAGGCTGTATTCCCCTTCCTCCTGACTGCCACCCAGCTTTGTTTATAACATCCTCCTGACACTGACTGTGTGCAGCTTGGAGTTGAACTTGCCTGTGTGTACCTTCCTCTCCTATTCCAGAAGACCGGGGCTCCTACTTGCTCATCTTGGCCTTGTTCTCATCCTGGAGTTTGGCCGAGAAAGCCATGCATAATATTTGCAGCACAAACATTCAAATCCTTCCCGTTCATCAAGACCGAGCATTCTATTCTAGCAGCCTCATCCCCGTGCCCCAGGAACTCTCAGAATGGCACCTAGTAATCCACGATGACTTAAGCAGATTGTCTAAATACCCAGTGGATATAAATGGTGATATGGTCTCCTCTTCATATTTGCATATTATTTTAACTCTTCTTGTTTTAGTTTTAACTTTATATATCATTTTTGGGAGCAGGTTTTAGATGAAGAGAGAGAAATTTGTCCTGGCAACCCTGTCAGATTTTGACTCTTACCTCTTTGCAAGGCAGTACTCTTTAAAACGTTAGAAGAATTTTTATATTCATTATTACATTAAATTTCCACACTTTCTCTACAGGAAGGCAGTAAGTGGGGGGCTTCCCATTTAGTTCATCATATTCTCCTTGGGTGAAAATTCCTTGTTTCCAAGAGTATCTGAGTTCCTCTTTGAGACCAAGATCCATTTGAGACGCGATGAGGTCGCTCCATTTTTCACTAACCCAGAGGCGTCAGGGGAGATGACAGTAAACCAGGCACAGTGACTCTGATCTCCCGTTTTCTGTTCTTTCCCAGTGAAGATGCTCTGTTTTCAATCACAAACAAGATCATCCTAAATGTCACCACTCAACACCCATCTGGACTCCTGAAAGCAAGCTGCCTTGTTTCTGAATCAGATGTCATCACCCACTGAAAAGCCTCCCGCCTCCAAACTGGGCTGGGTGGGAAAGCCTCATACATCTCTCCCAGCGAGGCTGCCCCCTTGGTTACAGGTGACCATTTCCTGCTAAAGAAAGGGGGTGGAGCAGAANTCTGAATCAGATGTCATCACCCACTGAAAAGCCTCCCGCCTCCAAACTGGGCTGGGTGGGAAAGCCTCATACATCTCTCCCAGCGAGGCTGCCCCCTTGGTTACAGGTGACCATTTCCTGCTAAAGAAAGGGGGTGGAGCAGAAACAGGTGGCAACCGAGACCAGGTTATCGCAGTTTCTCTGACCCTCCGGAGCCCAACAGTTACAGAAAACCTGTTCAGTCGTGTCCGACTCCTTTGTGACTATAGCCCGCCAGGCTCCTCTGTCCAAGGGATTTCCCAGGCAAGAGTACTGGAGTGGGCTGCCATTTCCTTCTCCAGGGGGTCTTCCCGACCCAGGGACTGAACCCATGTCTCCCACAGTGGCAGGCAGATTCTTTACCACTGAGCCACCTGGGAAGCCCATACATAGTAATGGGCTCATTTATGGGTGTGAACATTTTACTCCTCCAGAGCCACATGGAGCGTTGCCATTTTTCATGGGACGCCCAGAAGGGAGAGCAGGAAATCAAGCATAGTCTCCAGGCCAGGACGCACTGCCTGAAGGTGCAGACACGGGTCCCAGCGGGTAAGCCGCAGCTCACTGAGATGCGGGGAAATCCTGCTGAGGTCTGTCTTGGGAGAAACGTCCTGATTCCCTCTCAGATGCGGCCAGGCTCTCCTCAGCCCTGCCGCTGAGCCTCCTTCCAGAGCAAGGCAAGGAGATGAGCAGGACGCAGTGGCAGCGAGGCAAGCAGTCCAGGTGCCAGTTGGTGCCTCAGTGGCCCCCTCTCCCTCTTGCAAATAAAAGGAACCCAGTGAGCGAAGATGGGTTTTATTTTATTTTTTTGAGATGTTAGTTTGCCATCTTCTCAGTCTGCTAGCTTTCCCATTAAAGTCGTTATTCCTTGTTCCAACAAATTGTCTGCCGATTTATTGGCCTGCCATGCCAACGGGAACGTTGGGACTATAAAGACATAACCCTCTTCATGAAGGGAGAAGGGTTCCAAAAACACAATCGCCCTCATGATTTCATTCATGAACATTTATATCAAGCAAAGGATTTCAAAACAGACTTTCATTACCTGAAGAATTCCCACAGAGGGAAGGGAAGCCACAAGGANATAAAGACATAACCCTCTTCATGAAGGGAGAAGGGTTCCAAAAACACAATCGCCCTCATGATTTCATTCATGAACATTTATATCAAGCAAAGGATTTCAAAATAGACTTTCATTACCTGAAGAATTCCCACAGAGGGAAGGGAAGCCACAAGGATCTCCTGTACTAGTGGCCAAATGCTTCCCCTCCCAACCCGAAATGATGCCTGGCCACGCGGCGGTCAGGGGTCCTAACATCTCAGATGGTGGTATGTTTCACTAAGAGTTCTCGTGCAGCAAACAGACAGAAGACCTTTGTAAATTACAGTCATCATTTTAAAACATGTAACAATTATTTGTACATGATAGAGCTGTGTGTGTGGGAGTGTGTGTGTGCTTTACAAAACAGAAACGTGTATTTCTTCTTCCACTTCAAAGAGTCACGGAGACAGATGTTTCTTAACACTGACGTGTGCCAGACCCTTCACATACCTAATCTTCCGGTGTCATCTTCACAAGTCCAGGAGGTATGGACTACTACTGTTACCATTTTATCCTGAGGAAATGAGGTCCCTGGGGGTTAAAACTGAGGTCAAATCAGCGGCAAAGGACAGAGTCAGTCTGATTCCCAAACTCATGTTCTTCCTACGATATGGCTTTACTTTTTCAAGGTTCATCAAATACTTGTGCCTTTACACACCTGTAAACCTTCCTGCTGGTGTAATCTTTATAGTTCATGGGGAAATGCTTCCAGGAGAGCTGAAGAGGAACAGAAGGAATTTTTTGGAAGTTACAGAAAGGATGAAGTTTCGACACGTATTCAGGCATTTCCAGAAGGTACAGCAGAAGAGTACAATCTCAGCATTATTTCGCATCTCATGCATGTGGGGTAGGGTATCCTTCCATATCGTATTTAGGGGGTATTCAGTTGCACTCCCAAGTACAAACTGCGGCTCATCTTCGTCCCACTGTTTTGGTCCACAATCTCCTTCCGCCGGTCAGACAACAGTCTCGGTTGCTGCGGTGGCCGTGTGGTCTTCCGGATGCCTGGGCTGCATCTCATCTTTGAAAGCCCTGGTCAGAACCACTTTCAGGGACTCCTTGAACCGCTTCTTCCTGCTGCTGCCCACAAAGAAGTAAATGAAAGGGTTGGCGCTGCTGTTGATGGTAGAGAAGAGCAGAGAGACGTGGTGCAAGTTCTTGAACGTCGGCCAGGACTCGTAGTAGAGCAGGTAGAGGAGCCGCATGGGCGTGGCGAAGATGAAGGATGCGATGATGGCGACGGGGATGACCAGGTACAGCTTCGAGGAGTGGGGCGCCCTCGAGTTCTTCCGGATCTTCACCACCAAGACGGTGCTGGACACCACCATGAGGGGAGTAAAGACCAGGAAGCTCAGGATGGCGATGAAGATGATCACGGCCCTGCAGTCACCTCGGGAGCGGGTCTGCCCCTCACTATCAATGCACATGACGTATTCCATGGTGGTCACCAAGCAGGAGAGTGCCCACAGGAGGGCACAGACGAACGCCGACTGGTGCTTGGGGCGGTGGCACCGGTACCAGATGGGGTACAGGACAGACAGGCACCTCTCCACGCTGATGGCCGTCAGCAGGTACAGGCCCGTGTTGTAGCCAAAGAGAAATGTCACCGATAACGTGACAATTGTGTAGTAATAGCCAGAAGATAGCTCGTAATCTAAAGCATAGTCAACAGACAGAATAAAGATGCAAAAGAGCAATGAGATGTCCGCGATGGACAAGTGGGTGATGTAGACGGTAAAGGGATTTCTTCTCATCCGGAAGCAGAGGAACCAGAGGAGGATTCCGTTCTCAACAAAGCCCAGTGGGGAGATGCTCATGATCACCCAGTGCACGATGGGAATTTCCCGGCGCGGGTCCCTGATGGAGGTGTTCCCGCTGGTTGAGGTGTTGGAGGGCTCCTCAGCAACAAATGATGTCCCGTTCGCCTCATCCATGAGGGGGCCTCAGTCTGGGTTCTTCGGGTAGTTTTCTGTAAATAAGTTTAGAAAGAAAATCAAGGTTGATGAATTGCAGTAAAAGATTTCAGCTATGGCTTGTAACCTTCATGTCACACAGGAGAACATGTCAACTAGACTGTATAATTCTCTTTCCAACGAAGATACAAATGAGGCACTTCACCAAGAGAGAACTGATCTAATGGCCTTTTGGAACCCCCCAGCAGCCTTTGGCTTGTACTGTTACTTGCTTGTGCTTCAGCACCAAACGGGATCCATAGAGCAAGAGGATCAGATTTCTGGTGTCCGTTTCTGGTCTGGCCCAGGCTTTCTGAACGGCGTTTTGAAAACCATCTCATCTTCTGTTCCTTCATCTCCCGGCCTGAGAGGCCAGGTTAACCGTGTTAATATTCAATGACAAAGTACAGGTTTGGGCCACATTATTGTTGTCACCTTTTAATGCACAAAGTGCCATAAATGATGGGTGACTGAGAAGGGACAAGTAGAAAAATATAGATTTAACAGGGCACCAATGTTCTCAGAAGTGTGACCAATTAGAAGGTATGTGTTTTCTATAGTCTCAATATCTGTGATGAAGCTATCTACCTACTCAGACCAGGTGTGCAGTGCAAACCACCCCTGGGGAACTGACGGCATACTTCAGCAAGATGTATTCACATCCCCGAGCTCCATGGGCCAGACCACGCTGGAAAACACTACCGATAGAAAGTAAACAGAGCACAGACCCAAGCCCAATAAAAGGCTCAGTATCTGAGACTGCAAAACACCAGTTATCAGCAACTTTCCCTCGCACTTCAGGAACTGCTAAATAAATGTGTGCACGCCTCCCCCCTTTCCTGTTATGTAACAAATATACATGAGCCACTTCCACTGCTGGGGAACAGAAAAGGCAGGTGCCCACAGAGGTCGTCTTCTTTGTTTCTATTCATGGAGTCCTTGGCCTTTTATTTTTGATGGTGGTGGTAAGATATTGTTCTCTGCTTTTGGTCCTTGCAGACCAGAGCCCTATATGTGCACAGTAATCGACCTTTAGAAAGTTACTTAGCAGGGGCTCCCCAGGCAGCTCAGTGGTAAAGACTCGGCCTTGCAAGGCAAGGAACACCAGTTCAATCTCAGATCTGGGAAGATCTCACATGCTGTGGAGCAGCTGAGCCTGTGCGCCCCAACGACTGACCTGTGCTCTAGAGCCCGCAATTCCTGAGCCCACCTGCCCTTACACCCAGGCTCTGCAACAGAAGCCAATGCAATAGGGGGTCACACAGCCACCAGGGGAGCAGCCCCCGACCGCCACGGCCAGCGGGAGGCCCAGACGGCAATGACAGCCAAAAGTAAGGAAATCGAAAGAAAGCTCATTCACAGGCCGCCGCCTTTCCTCACGACCTCACCAGAGGCAGAACAGAACCTAGACGTGCTATTTTCTGAGCAGGTGCGGGGGTGGTGGTCACATTTCAGGTGCTGAGCCCCTGGAGCCCACAGAGCTAGCTCCCCTCTCCTTACCAACACTCCCCTCAGTTGCTCTGCTGAGATGCTGGAAATTATTTTTCTTGGAGCAGATTCTCTTTTTGTTTCATAATCAGACCATAGAGGGAGAGACTCCGAAACTCTCAGGAGCCCAACACAAGGCCCAGAATTCGCAATCCCATGGCACGGCTGTACAGACCAGGCTTTGTTGGAAGTTTGTAGGTGTGAGATAGCCGTGTTCCCCAAGTTCGTCCATCAAAGATGTATTCAATGCCAACTTCAGGTCAGGCACTGTTCCAGGAATGGGGCTACAGCAGTGAATGAAACAGACAAAGTACCAACCTCTTGGAGTTTATATTTCAGTGGGAGGCAGTCAATACCCAATAACAGCAGCAACAAACCAATAGATGTTTGATCAGAATAAGCACCGCAGAGAAAAGAAAACCCTGGACCACGGCAGGACCAGAGTGTAATTGTGGAGGCAGTGAGATGTGGTTAGCTTCTAGATGCAGTCTGAGTTGCTGCCAGGTGAGACAGGAGTTACGGTAGGAAAAGAGAATGGCTTTTAGCCTTTTGTTGTCTGGACAACGAGCAGGGGGAGCAGGTTGGGAGGGGTCATATGGAGCTTGGGCATCTTATGCAACTGCCACATGGAGCTGTCTTGGAGCATGTTGGGAGCTAGGGATGGGGCAGAAGTAGTGAGAACAGGTGAAGTATAAAATCATGAGGCTAGATGAGATTGCTTATGAAACCTGGGTCATTAAAAAGGAGAAGAGGTCCAAGGACTGAGCCTTGGGGCATTTCAAAGCTTAGGGGTTGGGGGATGAGGAGAAGGAAGCAAAAGAAACTGGGAGGCTAGGAGCATAATTTAGTCATGAGAGCAGGAGAGAAGGCCGAGTGTGCGGTTTAAAGTACAGACAGCTAGGTAGAGTGAAGAGGGCGTGTTAGACGTTACAAGAAGTTCTCTTTTGGATGTACAGTATCTCTGTTTTCAGCAAAGTCAAGAGCAAGGTCATCCGCTAAGAGTGAGGAGGTGTTAAGAGTTTAAGGAGAGAGGGCAAGAGGTAATTAAGTGAAAGCGGGAAAGAGAGCAACATTTCTAGGCAAACAGAGCCTGCCTGGACTGGGGCTCAGGACTCTGGAGTGAGACAATTAGCACGTGTTTTTCTCCAGCTACGGCTCAGCCGTCCAGCTGTGAATGTGCAGAAAGAGGAGAGTTGGATTTAACCAGGATTGGGGTTCTACCGGGCTGGTGCAAAGGAAACTGGAGACTAAAGGAATGGAAGCCCAGAGACTATAGAATTCAACAAGGTTAGGAGAGAGTTGAGGCCAGCAGAGACGTGAGAGTTGGTGAACAAGAAGTAGGAGCCTTTGAGTGTAGATCCCATCGGTGTCGGAGAACTAACTGCCGAGGCCCGAGTCCTGAAGGCAGAGAACTGGAAAACGGAGGCAGAGGTCGAAGAGCAGGATGCCCAAAGCCAAGCGTGAGGTGGTGTGGCTTAGGTGTTGGTTATTGGTATTGATAAATGTGGTTATTGGTATTGATAAATGTAGCCCATGACCATGGGAGTGAACCGCTAGAAGGGAGGGGAGGACAATATCTTCTGACATGAGAACAAGACCTGGAGCCAGGGTGTTGGAAGAATTGTCTACATAGACATTGAAATCCCTGGGAAATAGAGCTGGAATACAGGACATCATTAGAAAAACACTGGCTGTGAGCCAGGTGTCAAATCTTCAAGGAATTTGAGAGAGCGGCCTGGGGGTCTGTAGATGGTCACAGTAAGGAGGGTGGTAAGTGAGATGGTTGGATGGTGTGCACTTCAGAGCTGGTGATGGTGGTGATGGTGGTTGTGGTGATAGTGTTTCGGGGGGAGAGAAGAAGCAAAGAGAATAACCTGAAACGCAAAGCTGGTAGAGGGAGGAAGGGTCTCGATCAGCATTGTCCAACAGAAACGCAGTGTGAGCCATGTGCATAATTTAAGGTTTTCTGAGAGCCATAAAATATAAGGAGAAACAAGTGAAATGAATTTCAATATTTTATTTAACCCAATGTGCTCAAAATTTCATTTCAACATGTAATTGATTTAAAATTATTAATGAGCTACTTCAGTTTCTTTTTTCACGTTAAGTTTCTAGAACCCAGTGTGTATTTTACTCTCATGGAACGTCTTGCCTCAGATCAGCCACATTTCACACGTGCGTGGGCCACACCGGGCCATTGACCACCATATTGGATGGTGCAGGTCTAGCAGGGCTATCACGAAGCCAAAAGAACTTAAACCAAAATCAAAGACTAGAAATGTAAAATCAGGACCTAAGAGAATTTCTAAGAAAAGGGACAAGAACAATCCTTCTGACTCAGGTTCACACGCTGGAATCTCTCGTGGACCGCAGCATCATTCAGCTTTTAGTTTCTCATTACATGCACGAGAGCTCTCATGTACTCATAAAAATCAGTTAGGAAAGATGTTTCAACCCATAGACCAAAGTGCATTTTCTATTACAGTCAAACCCAAGTAACCAAATCCACTCTCTGGAGATAGATGATCTTCTCATCTCCCAGGCAACACGTAGGGTTCAGTTACCGTACTAAGAGTCAAAGATGCAGAAATAAACAAGACACAGCCTTATGCACAGTTTGGCAGGGGAGGCACGTGGAACCGAAACCAATTCAGTAAAGGAGACCAGGAAGCCGCGTCTCAGGATTTCAAGGAAGGCTTCACAAGGCTGGGCCTTGAAGAGTCAATAGGAGTTTGTTAGCTGAGGAAGAGAAAGAAAGGCATTTTAAGAAAAGAGATCAAATGGACACGGGTGTGGCAGCAGGAGGCACAGAAAGAGAAAACTGGTGGGCCCTGGGTGGAGGCTTTACAAAGAAATAAGCAACTGGATCGAAGCGTGAAGGCCTGGGTATGATGCTCCTTTAAATATCAGACTTATTTTATAGGTTATACTTATCCAACAGTAGTGCTTAAAAATTACATAGGGTTCCTTATTAAAAATGCAAATTCCAGGGCCCCACTATTTCAAGAAGCCTGGGCTGGGGCCTTGGAATCTGAATTTTCATAACCCAGGGGATTCTGATGCAGATGGGTCCTAGGCCATGGTTTGAAAAACACAATCCTTTGGAAAACTCTGGAGCCATTAAAGTTTCAGTGCAGGCCTGGGAGGAGGCCTGAACTATGTTTTAGAAAGGTTACCCTGGTCACAGTCTATAGCCTGAATGGAAGGGAATTACAGATCGAGCAAGAAAGCCAATAAGGTGTTGTTGAAATAGCCCTAGTGAGAAATGAGAACTAGAATAGTGGCTGGAGGAACGAACGGATTCGAGAGACATTTCAGAGCAGGCCAGTCAGGTTCCTGTGTCCACGAAGCGGGAGAGAGACAGGGCAGTGAGTGGACTGAGCCTCCCATCTGAAGAGGCTGTGTAGACAAATGCTTAGTGGCTAAGATCAGGGGCAGGAGGGACAGTGGCTGAGGGAACCAGCAACGGGGTTCATGGTGTGTTGAGAATGAAGCATCGGGTAGACATGTAGAAGGGTGGGGTCCAGATCTGCTCGCCTGTGTGTTCTCCCTCCTGAGGGCCTATATCCTTTAATAAGTAGAACTGCATTAAAAAATAATAATAATAGACACACATACGAGACCTTTAGAACATCGTTCGTTACTGTGCATACAGCAAGTGCAGAGTGTATGACTGATTCACTTTGCTATACACCTGAAACTAACACAGCACTGCAAATCAACTATACGCCAATAAAATTAAAATAAAAATGAAAAAATAACTTTCAGATGCAGAGGTCACCTGAGACCACATGTTCCTCTTCTAGTCTCATGCCTCTGGCCTAACCTCCTGGGATCACCCCTCATTTCCTGTTCTCCTTGCTCCCTGCGCCAATCTGCCCCTCCCAGACCCTCATGCTGCCATCCTTTCCTGTTCTAATATCCCCTCCACTACTCCGGTGTTACCCATTAATTACCTCCATAGCCACGACATTCCTCCCCATAGAGTTAAAATTGCATCTCTCTTGTTAAACCACGGCTCCTCCAAGGCAAAACTGTATTATTCATGTCTGACTCTCCAGGACTTGGCATAGCCATTCAATAAATATTTATTGAATTATTCCAAGAAATAAAGCCCATCACAATGGCCCTGAGAATGCACCCTGGTTACCTAAGAAAGAAAACCGCTGTCTTGAGCCTAGGCAGCCACAGTTAATAAAAGGTTCTCAAAAGTGAGGAGGAACTAAAAAAACTCTTGATGAAAGTGAAAGAGGAGAGTGAAAAAGTTGGCTTAAAGCTCAACATTCAGAAAACGAAGATCATGGCATCCGGTCCCATCACTTCACGGCAAATAGATGGGGAAACAGTGTCAGATTTTATTTTTCTGGGCTCCAAAATCACTGCAAATGGTGATTGCAGCCATGAAATTAAAAGACGCTTACTCCTTGGAAGAAAAGTTATGACCAACCTAGATGGTATATTCAAAAGTAGAGACATTACTTTGCCGACTAAGGTCCGTCTAGTCAAGGCTATGGTTTTTCCTGTATGGATGTGAGAGTTGGACTGTGAAGAAGGCTGAGCACCGAAGAATTGATGCTTTTGAACTGTGGTGTTGGAGAAGACTCTTGAGAGTCCCTTGGANTTACTTTGCCGACTAAGGTCCGTCTAGTCAAGGCTATGGTTTTTCCTGTATGGATGTGAGAGTTGGACTGTGAAGAAGGCTGAGCACCGAAGAATTGATGCTTTTGAACTGTGGTGTTGGAGAAGACTCTTGAGAGTCCCTTGGACTGCAAGGAGATCAGCCCTGGGATTTCTTTGGAAGGAACGATGCTAAAGCTGAAACTCCAGTACTTTGTCCACTTCATGCGAAGAGTTGACTCATTGGAAAAGACTTTGATGCTGGAAGGGATTGGGGGCAGGAGAAGAAGGGGACGACTGAGGATGAGATGGCTGGATGCCATCACTGACTTGATGGACATGAGTCTGAGTGAACTCCGGGAGTTGGTGATGAACAGGGAGGCCTGGCGTGCTGCGATTCATGGGGTCGCAGAGAGTCAGACACAACTGAGCGACTGAACCAAATGATTAATATAACTCATGAATCCCATACCTGGGCAGACTTTGGTCATGATGTGGTTGGAAAGCAAATAAAAAATCCCATTAAAACTAATTCTCACTAAAAACTAACAATAACCCTTCAAATTGATCTGCTGCAGCACGGTTTTACTTAAATGAACACATTACTAAAAGTGACATTCTCAGACTTACCAAACCAAACTGAATTTCAGTCCCTCAAGTGAAATAGCAGAGGGTAGCAAGAAGTGCCTTGAACACAGCCGGTCCTATCTGCTCACCAGCCCCCCAAATCTTTCTTCCTCCAGGCACCTTGGTCATTTCGGACACCATTCATCTCCGAGGCTGGATGGCTAGAGTGTTTGAGGTCGGGAAGAATAAGGAGGACAGAAGGGTGGGTGCGACTCGCTGACAAGACCATCTAGCTCAGATAGCAGGGAAGATGGGAGGAAGAAATGAACTGCAGGATTAACCACTGTGGGTAACTTGTCTCCAAGTCAACCCCGTCCTGGCCCCGTGGGTTCCTCTGTTCAACACACACAGCATCTTCTTTACGTCCGTCCATTTCTAGGTGGCAAACATATCTGCAGTGGTAGCTCAGACAGTAAAGAATCGGCCTGCAATGCAGGAGACCCGGGTTCCAGCCCTGGGTCGGGAAGATCCCCTGGAAAAGGGAATGGCAACCCACTCCAGTATTCTTGCCTGGAGAATTCCAAGGACGGAGGAGCCTGGCGGGCTTCAGTCCTTGGGGTCGAAAAGAGTCAGACACGACTGAGCAACTAACACAGACAACAATGTTTATCCGGCAGGGACTGTCCTGGATGGAGTCCATGGGGTCGCAAAAAGTCGGATACGACTGCACGACTGAACTGACCTGAACTGACAGTCCTGGATGGAGGGAGAGCGTCTTAATGGCCCTCTGTGCCCCCAGCATGGTCAGCAACACAGCAACGCAGCGGTGGGTGGAAAACCCACCGTGTGCTTGAGGACAGACATGAGCGGAGCAGGCGATAGCATGCTTCTGGGAAGCTCTATCCCAGCCTCTCTCCCCTCTTCTTCCCTATAAGTCCCCTGGGGACAGCCGTCAGGTGGAGCGCGAGAATGCCATCACGTGGGACTTCAGGGTTCAAAGCGACTTCCCTTCGAGTCAGCTCTGGGTCCTTTAATCGGCTTGGGGGACTGAGAAGTGTGAATGAAAATACTGACACTGCCTGCCATTTTCACTAAACAAAGGATATTGTAACCGTAAAGTGTCCGCATTACAGCCACCCCATTGATGGTAAGACACGAGGGAGCGCAGGATGGAGGCCTGAGACCCACCATCAGGCAGTCAGTAGCTACCGCCACCTGCAAAGGTGCACCTGAGGAGACTCGGGTGAAAAAGCACGGGACCCAGGCCCAGAGAGCTGAGATGCAAATCAAAGGAGTCATTTCAGCGAGCTCAGCCTTATATCTTCTCATACACAGGTATCCACTAAATCCCATAATTTGAGATGGCTGGCTTTCTCTAATTAATAGTAATCTTTTGGTGTACCATCTACCTGACTTTGCTGCAAAAGCTCCTATATATCCTGTTTCCACCCTTATCCTCTGAAGCAGTCCCTCAGAGTGATCTGAGATGCTGTGTCTCAAGCTTTAGTCCTCAGTTTTTCCACCAAATAAAGCATAACTATTATTTTCCAGTAGTTATGTATGGATGTGTAGATTTTTCCAGTAGGAAAAATCCAGGTTTTTCCAATAGTCATGCATGGATGTGAGACTTGAATCAAAAAGAAGGCTGAGCACTGAAGAATCGATGCTTTTGAACTGTGGTGCTACAGAAGACTCTTGAGAATCCCTTGGACTGCAAGGAGATCCAACCAGTCCATCCTAAAGGAAATCCATCCTGAATATTCATTGGAAGGACTGATGCTGAAGCTGAAGTGCCAATATTTTGGCCACCTGATGCCACGAACTGACTTCATTGGCAAAGACCCTGATGCTGGGAAAGATTGAAGGCAGGAGGAGAAAGGGATGACAGAGGATGAGAGGGTTGGGTGGCATCACCGACTCGATGGACATGAGTTTGAGCAAGCTCCGCGAGTTGGTGATGGACAGGGAGGCCTGGCGTGCTGCGGTCCATGGGGTCGCAGAGTCAGACACGACTTATCAACTGAACAACACCATTCCTTTTTAGGTTGCGTGGTTTTGGAGAGGTGGGGGTTGTTTCTTTTTTCTCAGTCAACATAAGGAAGGAAGGAGACATTGCTCCCATTTTACAGGGAAAACTCAGTGGGGGCAGGGTTCAGGGTCACTGCATCACACAGCTCCAGGGGGCCCCGCCACTCTCCGCTCCGAGTCCGCTGCTCCCTGGGCCCTGCAGGGCACCAAGGCCTGAAAACTCAGGTGGATCCTGACCCCTGTTGGCCAGGGCAGGAATCCAGGTCCCCTGAGTTCC
>SJYV01012747.1:0-18509 GCA_006410875.1 Neotragus pygmaeus | reverse complement strand
ACACACGATGGCCAAATGGCTAATAAACATATGAAAAGGTGCATGAGGTAAATGTAAATTAAAACCCTCAAGAGACATCTCTGGACTCAGGAAAACTGCTGAAATTGAAAGTCACGTGTTATCTGGTGCTGGCAAGAATGGGGAGTAACCAAGCTCTCCTACACCGCTGAGGTTAAGGCGCAAATACTGGTGTGTCCACTGAACTTTTGTCAGGACCTGCCCCAATTTTTCCCTCTCCCCAGGTCCCAGGAGAGTGGACTGGAGTGAGCGGGTGGTGGTTGGAAAGCGTGTACAAACCTCTCTTTATGCCTGTTCTTCGTTCTGTGCATTGACCCAGGCTTCACACACTCCCTGAACCGTGTTTTCCCTTAGATCCTTTGCTAGAGCCCACGCAGACGTGAAAAATAAGATCCATTTCGGACCAGGGTGGCCTCCCTCATGAGCTCCTGAAACAGGCACACGCTACAAACTACGTGTGATTCGTATCCCATCCAAAGACTCAAAGCTTTCTGACGCCGCTGAAATATGTCCCCAAAATGAATTCCTAGAATTCAAAGTTATGCTCATTTTTATTTCCCTACAGGTTCAACTTGCAAAATCACCCTCCTGAAAGGGTGGCTCAACTTTCACTCCCACAAGAGGCAGATACATGCCCCATTTATCAACGTGCTAAGTGAAAAACAGTATTTTGTTTCATTTAGCTCTTTGATCACTTAAAAAGCTGAACTTTAAAAAAATCTCTTTATGGGCCATTTTTATTTCTTCTCTTGTAATTAGAAGTTCATGTATTTTGTCCACGCTGTCAGTAGTTCTGTCTTATAATTCTGAAAGAGGGCTCTATGTAGCAAGGATATGACCTTTTCACTTGTTACATATTTTACATATACTGTGGATATTTTCCCCAATATTTGGTGTTTCCTCCTTTAATTTTATTTTTGGGATTTGTTCTTATACAAATTAATTTTAAATGTTTATATAGTGGGGAAAAAAAAGAAAAATCTATCCGTTATAACCTTTGTATTTTTGCAAAGTATTTAGGAAATCTCTTTCCATTTCAAAATTATAAAAATGGTTATACATTTTCCTAATATGGTTACATTTGTTATCTTTAAATATTTGAGTCACTTGGAGTTCATTTTGTATCAGTTAAGGCTCCAGTCGTGTGTATGTACTTTTTTTTTCCAGAATGGCAGCCAGTAGTTCCAGCACCATTTATTGAAGGATGTATACTCGACCTGGTCATTTGTCTGGTTTTTGGGTAATACAGTTGAATAGTAAGGTTCACTATCAGAAGGATCTCCCTGGCCTTGCAGCTGGCAGATTGACCCCAAGCCACCGGAGTGGAAATGTGGACTAGTAGGAGGCTCGGTTGCGGCAGAGTGAACAGGTGAGTGCTGGAATTACAAGCACAGCGGGGAGGTGAGGAGTGAGGACTGACTGCCCTCCTTCCCTCCCTCTGGTCCCCAGTATTCACTTCACCTAGCTGTCTTTCTGCATCTGTAAGCTTCAGCAACTGTCAGGGGAGGGAATAATTAATCCCGGTAGCTAATCCTGGAGAATCTGGAGTCAGGTTACTGTATTTAAATCCTGACTTCACCACTTACACCAACCTTGTGATCACCACTTACACCAACCTTGTGATCTCAAGCAAGTGTCTTCATATTTCTGGTCTTCAGTTTACCCCCGAGAAGTGGGGATCATAGTAACACCTACTGCAGAGCACATGGAGGAGGTTTTAAGGAACTGAGTCATATGCAGCTCTTAGGTTGGTGACTGGCACAGGATAAACTCACAGAGTCCACATTGTTATCAGTTAATTTTTAAGGAAAGTCGTGACCGTCTAGTGGAACGAGACATTAGTCCTCCCTTGGACTGGGTCTGAGCCTGAGCAGAGCAGTTAGAGGAGTAGGTAGAACTTGCAAGCCAGTGGGAAGGTTTTCAGGTCAAATGGCTGAAGGCACTGGTCTAGAAGGTGTTTTCTTTAGGGAGCCTCTATTCTTTAAGGCATACTTATGCAATAAAGCTTACAAACGAAGGGCTGGCATATTAATTAATGTTGCCATATATTGGGGCTTCCCTGGTGGCTCTGACGGTAAAGAATCCACCTGCAATGCAAGAGATCTGGGTTTGATCCCTGGGTTGAGAAGATCCCCTGGAGAAGGGAATGGCAACCCACTCCAATATTCTTGCCTGGAGAATTCCACGGACAGAGGAGCCTGGTGGGCTACAGTCCATGGGGTCGCACAGAGTCAGACACAACTGAAGGGACTTAGCAGCAGCAGCAGCAGCTAATTAGACTAGATAAAGTCTGGGTCAGAAGTGGAGCCACTGGTGTTTGTCTTTCCCTCTCATATTTTTCAGAGAATGAGATAATAGCTATAGTTGATTGATTCCATCATAGGCAGACCTTTAACAATTATTTCATATAATACTCTGTAATATATCCAAGGTTGTCGTTATCATCGCCAAGGTCAAGAAGAGGAAAGGGAGCTTCCTCGAAGTGAGGAGGTAACTTGCATGCAGTTGCCATAACTAAGAACCAAGATTCAACCCAGGTCTCTCTAACTCCAGGACTCGAGCTCTAAACTCAATGAAGAACACATGGATACTGAGCTGGAATTTTGGAAGCTGGGAAGTCCAGCTTGGCAGATGGGAGAAATTACTTTCTGAAGGATTTAGTGCCTTCTATTTATTTACAAAACGGTCATGCCTGGAAGGACTTCGGAAGGAATCTATCCAGAGTCTTCATTGTACAGATGGAAAACCTGGAGCCCACAGCGGGATGTGTCTGAGCCGATTACACATGGAGCTCTCCTCTGAGTCTTGGTCTCCTCACTCTGTACAGTAACCTCCATGTAACCTTCATGTGGCCTCAAGATAGAAAGGGAAACATACGTGGTGCTACACAGACTGCTTATTATCCTGCCCCGAAGAAGTTTGCAAATCATCAAGGGAGAAAATTCATGCCGACAAATAACAGTCAGAAAACAAAGATCATGGCATCTAGTCCCATTACTTCATGGCAAATAGATGGGGAAAAAGTGGAAACGGTGAAAGATATTGTTTTCTTGGGCTTCAAAGTCACTGCAGATGGTGACTGCAGCCATGAAATTAAAAGATGCTTGCTCCTTGGAAGAAAAGCTATGACCAACCTAGATAGCATATTAAAAGGCAGAGACATCATTTTGCTGACAAAGGTCTGTGTTGTCAAGGCTATGTTTTTTCCAATAGTCATGTATGGTTGTTAGAACTGGACCATAAAGAAGGCTGAGCACTGAAGAATTGATGCTTTTGAACTGTGATATTGTAGGAGACTCTTGAGAGTCCCTTAACAGCAAGAAGATCAAACCCAACAATCCTAAAGGAAATCAGTTATGAATATTCATTGGATGGACTGATGCTGAAGCTGAAGCTCTAATACATTGGCCACCTGATGTAAAGAGCTGACTCAATGGAAAAGACCCTGATGCTGGGAAAGATTGAAGGCAGAAGGAAAAGGGGAAGACAGAGGATGAGATGGTTGGATGGCATCACTGGCTCAATGGACATGAGTTTAAGCAAGCTCTGGGAGATGGTAAAGGACAGGGGAGCCTGGCATGCTGCAGTCCTTGGGGTCGTAAACAGTTGGACACAGCTTAGCGGATGAACAACAGGTAAAAAGGTGAAAAGCACTTTGGGGTCTTTGGAGCACTTTGTCCCGCTGACCAGAATCAGGAAAGACTTCTTGGAGGAGTTTGCGTAAGAGCTGGGTCTGCAGTAGAAATGACAGGAAGGGCACTCCAGATGGAGAAGGAACTGCTAGTAATGAAAGCTAACATTTATTGAGCCACAGCATGCAGACTCCATGATAAACACTTTATACTTATTAATTCCTTTAGATCCCACAGGACGCTATAAGGTGGGTACCATAATTATCCCCATTTTAGAGAAAGGGAAATTAAGACACATGAAGGATAAATAGCTTGTCCGTGGACATATGACTAGGAATTGGCAGGTTCCAGGATGATAATACTAGCCGGAGTGACTCCTCATTTCTTGATGCCTGAAGGGAGGACCCAGGGAGGAGCACTGGGAAGTGGACACAGGAAGAAGGAGTAGGATATAGGTTCTTTTTCTAGGACAAGTCAACTTCTAATGAAAAGTCAACTTGGTTAATGAGAATCAGGAATCCAGACCCACTGGCCTCTCTGGACCTTCCAGAAGCTACCAAGACTGAGCTCAGAGACTCTGGTCAAAGGGCCACAGAAGCCATCTGGCTCACTCTAGGACCACAGTGTCCAAGAACCCATCCTGACTGATCTTATACCAGCTCCAGGGGTTTTCCCAGTGCCAACCATAGCTGTGGCTCAGACCCCCTGGAGACAGCGAGGTTTGGAGATAAGAGCACAGAATACAGCAACAGCCCAAGTCCAGCACCGAGAGCTATGTGACCTTGGGCCAGCTCTGACCCTGGCTGGATTTCCGGGAGCATCTAGCAGGGGGGATCAGCCTGACTTCTAGGCTTCTTGGGAAGAATCTATGAAAACAAACTGATGAGGGCATGCACAATGCCTGGCTCCCAAAAGTGCTCAGTCAATGTTAACTTCTTGCCCTTGACCTTGAAGCTCCTCGTCTTCTTGGAGCAGGCTAAAAACTGGATAGACTCACCTCATTCCTCAGTTTCCTGTTGTCCCTTAAAACAGATCCACAGGCCCTTAGAATGTTGACAATGTGACTGCTAATCACTAGAAACAGGAGACAATAGACACTGACATGGAGGTACCGAAGGTCTCAGCACCTATGTACATCCCCCCGTCAGCATCTCCTGCTCCAAAGTGACAGCAGCCTTCCTTGGACAGCACCCACTTCTTCAAGGCAGGAGTGGCTTTCTTCAACTCTCTTCCATCTCAGACCTTCTCAAGTTACCATTTGAGTTCCATTCATCATTAACTGCTCATGAACACCTATCCAATATTCTTGACATGAGCTAACTCAGAGTCAAATAGGAAAGCAACAGTAGTGTCCATAGACAGATGATGGATAAACGAAATATGCTGTATACATACAGTGGACTGTTAGCCTTAAAAAAAAAAGAATGAAATTCTGACACATGCTGTAATACAGATGAACCTTTCTGAAGACAGCAGGCTCCATGGAATAACCCTAATGCAAGAGGACAGATATTATATGATTTCACTTACATGTGGCACTTAGAGTAGTCAAATTCATAGAGGTAGAAGGTAGTTACCAAGGGCTGAGAAGAGGGGAGGATGGGGAGTTAGTGTTTACTGGGTACAGAGTTTCAGTCTGAGAAGATGAGAAAGACCTGGAGATGGAAGGTGATGGTTTCACAACAAGGTGGATGTGCTTAATGCTCTTGAACTGCTCACTTAGAAATGGTTAACAGTTTGACATCAATAAATAAACACTCACAACATCCTTTAAAAAGTAGCTAAAGTGCCCTGGAGAAGGAAATGGCAATCTACTCCAGTATTCTTGCCTGGGAAATTCCATGGACAGTGGAGCCTGGTGGACTACAGTCCATGGGGTCACCAAGAGTTGGACATGACTGAGCACGCACACAGTTCTATCTAAGCATGTTTGTCATAGCTTTCCTTCCAAGTATCCAGAGATAGATAGACAGAAACTTGTTAGTTTAGCCAACAGAAGCTCAGGCCCTTTCTTTCTCCCCAGGTGCTATGAACAAAGATGAAAAGAGACAACCAAGTCTATGGGTCATATACGATTATACAGATAACTAATCTCACAATTATGATACCATGTAGTGACAGTTATTTATTTAAAAAAAAAAAGTAGCTAAAGTGGAAGTTTTATGTTATATATCTGCCGTGCTGTGCTTAGTTGCTCAGTCATGTCCGACTCTGCAGTCCCATGGGCTGTAGCCCGCCAGGCTCCTCTGTCCATGGGAATTCTCCAGGCAGAATACTGGAGTGGGTTGCCATGGCTTCCTCCAGGGGATCTTCCGAACCCAGGGATCAAACCCAGGTCTCCTGCCTTGCAGGCAGATCCTTTACCATCTGAGCCACTAGGGAAAAGTGAAAGTGAAGTCGCTCAGTCATGTCCAACTCTTTGTGACCCCATGGATTGTAGCCCATGGAATTTTCCAGGTAAGAGTACTGGAGTGGGTTACCATTTCCTTCTCCATGGGATCCTCCTGATCCAGGGATCAAACCTGGGTCTCTCACGTTGCAGGCAGAGGCTTTATCTCTGAGCCACAGGGTTACTATCTGAGCCATCAGGGAAGTCCATTATATACATATTTTACTACAATTTAAACAATATATGAGTAGATTAACAATGGATTAAAAAACTGTGGTACATCCAAACAATGGAGTGCTTAAAATTATTATTACTATTATTAAAATTAATATTCAGTGCTGACAATTAATAAGCTATCAAGCCATGAAAAAGCATGGAGAAACCTAAATGCATATTACTATGAGAAAGAAGCCAATCTGAAATCTACATGCTGTATGACTCCAACTATATGACATTCTAGAAAAGGCAAAACTGTGGAGATATAGAAAAGGAATCAGTGTTTACCAGGAGTTGGGGAGGGGTGGAGGGATGAGTAGGTGGAGCACAGAGGATTTTCAGGGCAGTGAAAACACTCTGTATGATATCATAATGATGGATACATGTCATTATGTATGTCATTCTACATATATTCAAACTCACAGAACGTGCAATTCCAAGGGTGAACTCTAATGCCAGCTATGGACTTTGGGTGATTATGATGGGTGAATATTGGTTCATCCATTGTAACATATGTACCCCTAGATGTTGATAATGAAGCAGGCTATGCATATAGGAAGTATACAGGAAATCTCTGTACCTTACCCTCAATTTTGCTGCGGCTTCCCTGGTGGCTCAGCGGTAAAGAATCTGCCTGCCAATGTGGGAAATGCAGGTTCGATCCCTGGGTCTTGAAGATCCCCTGGAGGAGGAAATGTCAACCCACTCCAGTATTCTTGCCTGGGATATTCCATGGACAGAGGAATTGTGGGCTACAGTCCATGGGGTTGCAAAGAGTTGGACATAACTTAGCGTCTAGAAAACAACAAAATTGCTCTGAAAAAAAAAGTCTTTACAAAAAAGGGGCAGAGGGCAAATGGTTGTTTCCTATCCCTAGAGATTTCCTTGTCTGGTAGAGACACAGAGATAAGCTATGTGTTAAGAGATCTTGATGATGCAGGCAGCCTCAGATGTCTCAGACTGGCCCTTCTGCTGCTCAGAGTAGAGAAGGTTCTCTGGAGGCAGTGAGTCCCTTCTATATGGGGTGGCCTGTAGCCTGGGTGTAGCCATCTCAGTGGGTCCCCTAACCCTTCCTGGAGAAGTCCCTTCAAGTTGGGCCACGGGGCCCAAGCAGTCCTGCCATCACAAACCACACCGGCTTCACTGCTCTATGGGAATTCATTCTGCTAAGTGGGCTTGGCCTTCACAGAAATGGACTCGGCACTCCCCAGATGACCCCTGCTGCTGCTCCTGAATTTCTCACCCAGCCCAGCTCCATATTATTCAGCTCTCCTCTTTCTACCCTATCTCCCCAACCTTTGAAGAACTCATAGCCATCCTGACCTCTCAATACCCACTTCCAGAGCCCTAGGTGGGAAGGGCTGTGTGGGTGCCAGAGGGCAGCTATCCACTCACTCGGGCCAGTCCCAGGACTGGAGTTAGAGCCGACAGTGAGATGTCCTAAAGCACTGGGACAAAGATAAGCAAAGCTGAACAGAGACAGGATGGCTCTTCCAGAGCAAAGCTGAACTGGATTTAGGATACAGGAAGGAAACTGCCCTTCAGAAGAGGCTGGAGGCAGGAAAGGAAGGCATGTCAGCCTCAAAGTCAAAGTGTTAATCACCCAGTCAGCTCTGACTCTTTGGGACCCCAAGGTCTCTAGCCCGTCAGGCTCTTCTGTCCATGGGATTTCCCGGGCAAGAATTCTGGAGTGGGCTGCCATTCCCTTCTCCAGGGGATCTTTCCAACTCAGGAATCAAACCCTGGTCTCCTGCACTACAGGCAGATTCTTCACCATCTGAGCCACCAAGGAAGTGTCAGCCTGCAGGTGCAGGAAAAGGAGAGTCATTCATTCATTCAACAAATAACATNCATATATATACCTAACTTTTGAATCTGTAGGCCATCTTTCCTGAAGGTCCATCTCTTTATGACTCAGAAGCACAAATGTGTCATGCCTTTGGTTTGGGAAGAGTTCCTCTTAGAAATACAGCAGCAGCCCTAGAATCAAGACACCAAAGTTGAATTGGAAGAGTTAGGGTGAAAAAAGGAAAAATTAGTACCTTGGTGGCCTTATAGCCCATGTTATATTTACTTACTTTTGTTCCACAAGTGTGTGCATTGTCAGCTGGAATTTACATTGTGTTAACCTGCACATCCACTCAAGTCCTGCGCACAGTCAGCCAATTGTTCTATGATTCAAGTCAGTGGTTAAAATGACTGTCATGATCGCCCCTTTGACCAATACTTTGGCCTACTACACATGTGGATCTGATCTTAGGCAAACTTTTTTGGTTTATAGTTCCTTGTTTGTTTGATAAGGAAATGTAGATAAGCAGGAGTTATATTTAAATTCCCAGCCTAAATGTTGGCTATTCATATTTGTAAAATTTTTCCCTAATAACTTCCTTCTAATGACTCTCATATTGAAAGAAGTAAGTGTTGTAAAGGTATAGAACTTAAAAGACTGAATTTGGTACCTTTCAATAAGTCAAATTTAGTATTTCAAAATATATTTTTAGAAATGCTTAAGTTAAACAGCTCTAAAAATGAATTATGTAAATAGTTGTGGAAGGAAAAGAGATGTCTCATTACAGAATCCCAGGCAAATGGCAATATTTTTAAGGACCGCCTCTTCTGTGAAAGATACTAGGTGATTTAACCTCAGAACTGCAAAGCAATAGCTGGATGCAGAGTTTAAAATTTATCATATATGAAAATTNTTCTTGTGTAGCTGACAGCTGTGGCATTCTAGGGAGACCATAAGAAAGATAACCAAGACAAAGGAAAGATATTTCAGACGGTGACAAGGCCACAAGCTCGGCCAGGGGAATAGAGATTTCCAGGTGCAGGAAGGAAAGATCTCAGTATTTTAAAGGTCAGTTTTGCTGAGAATGACTTTACTGAGCAATGACTTAAATTGAGAAACTGCTATTTGGGTGCCTGGACAAGCATTCTGGAGACAGGATAGTGCAGATGCAGAAGACCCGAGCAGGGAGGATGCCAGAAGTGTTGGAGGAGCTCCTAGGAAGCCAGGGTCGGAAGGGAGTTTTTTGCAAGTGGGGAGCAGGAGATGAGGTCAAGAAGAAAACAAGGAGCTGGGTTGTCGCAGGCCTGGTAGAGGATGGCAAAGACTTAGTGAGACATAACGGTTGACTCCAGCGCTGTTCAGTGGGGAGGGGGGCCTCACCAATGCATTTTTAGCCTTCCTCTCACAATAGCAGGATGCTTTTTAAAATTATTAATATAGTTCTTTAATCTGTAAGTGAGCAAGTGAATGAAGTTGCTCAGTCGTGTCCGACTCTTTGCAACCACATGGACTGTAGCCTAGTAGGCCCCTCTGTCCGTGGGATTTTCCAGGCAAAACTACTGGAGTGGGTTGCCATTCCTTCTCCAGAAGACCTTCCCAACCCAGGGATTGAACCCAGGTCTCCCGCATTGCAGGCAGACGCTTTACCGTCTGAGCAACTAGGGAAATCCTACAATGGCAGGATGGATGCATGGGGCTGTCATGCGTCTGCTTGAATTCCTTGCCCACAAGGTAACCTTCTGGTCATACCCTGGCTTCCCACAGACAGGTCCTCTAGGGTGAGAGACTGCTGGCAGCCAGGGTGTTGTCCTCACTGTGACACCTCTACTTTTCATTGTAAATCGACATATAATATGGTGTGCTATGGATGGTATGGTACAGTATGGGATGGGATGGTGTAAACCAATATGATACAATGCTGCAGCTGCTGCTGTTTGGTCGTGCAGTCATGTCCAACTCTTTGCAACCACATGGACTATATATAGCCCACCAGACTCCTCTGTCCATGGGGTTTCCCAAGCAAGAATACTGGAGTGGGTTTTATGATATAATACACAACCATATCTCAGAGCTTGTATAACGTGACTCCAGCCCTCAGAGTTGAAGCCGCCCTGGTGGGCGGACTAATCCAGTCTCTAAACCGACCAGGCTCCTGAACTAGGTCCCACGGTCACAGTGTCCTCTCCACGACCGTGCCACTTGGTGAGGCTGCTTGACAGCCAGTCAGCTGCCCTTCTCTTGGTGCTGTCCTGATCTTACCACTCAACTTTTGAACCAAACCACTGAGCCTCAGTTTACTCGGTTGTAGAATGGGCATGATACTTTCAACCTCCAAGGGTGGCTGTAGGAACTGAATGAGATAAAAACCTCTGAGAGCCAGCAAATCTCCTGGCTTCCCCTCTCACCCACTCTTCCCTGACACTCACCCCTCTTTTGTTGGGGCACTCTCAGCAGGGTCTCTCCAGCCTCCCAGCTTTCATCCTCATGCCTGTCGGTGCATTGTAGACAAGTAGGATGCTTCAGACTCCCTGCACATCTCCCTCTAGTTAGAATGCCCTTCCTCTTCTCTGCCTGATGAGCAGCCAGAGGTCCTTCAAGTTCTAGCTGCAATGCTGCCTCTCCTTTAAAGCCTTCCCAGGCTCTTTCTGGGGCTTCTCAGGTGATGCTTGTGCTAAAGAATCCACCTGCCAAAGCAGGAGATGTAAGAGACATGGGTTCAATCTCTGGGTCGGGAGGATCCCCTGGAATAGAAAGTAGCAACCCATTCCAGTATTCTTGCCTAGAAAAATCCCATGGACAGGGAAGCCTGGTGGGCTACAGTCCATGGGATCACAGAGTCAGACACGACTGAAGAGACTTAGCACGCAGGCCCCCAGGCTCTTTTTGTTCTTCCTGCCTGGTTGATTCTTCTGTCTGCTTACAGCACCCAATGCTTTCCTCTATCACAGCACTTACTGCTGCACTGGTTTAACTACCTGGGCTGTTGGCATTATTTTTTTAATCTAAACTAAAGATCGAGCTCCCTGTTGACAAAGAGGGATCATCTTCTCTTATACCATGTTTCATTAAGTTTTGCCTGCCAACAAATTTTTAGATTCACCATTATTTTGTGTACCATTAAGAAAGAAGAATATGCACCACTTACGTCTTGACACCTTGGCTTCTTGGGATTTGTATTTTACGCATCGTGAAAGGATTCTTCTGAACTTACTTAGAAATAGTGTAGATATCATTTATCACTTCTGTGCACATCACATGTATTTGTCATGAAATCGATTGGTTAAGGTATCACCACTTGCATTGGGACTAGTACCTGTCCGATAGCAACTGTAAGAGCCATTGATTGTAACACCTACCCCAGTTTTAAAGATGTTTAAAAAAATCAAAGAAAAAAACACGTGCTACAGATGTGAGAGTTGGATCATAAAGAAGGCTGAGCACTGAAGAACTGATGCCTTCAAACTGTGGTGCTGGAGAAGACTCTTGAGAGTCCCTTGGGCAACGAGGGTATCAAACTAGTCAATCCTAAAGGGAAACAACCCTGAATATTCATTGGAGAACTGATGCTGAAGCTGAAGCTCCAAGACTTTGGCCACGGGAAGCAAAGAGCCAACTCATTGGAAAAGACCCTTATGCCGGGAAAGACTGAGGGCAGGAGAAGGGGGCGACACAGGATGAGATGGTTGCCTGGCATCACAGACTCAGTGGACATGAGTCTGAGCAAACTCCGGCAGGTGATAAAAGGACAGGGAGGCCTGGCGTGCTGCAGTCCATGGGGTCGCAAAGAGTCGGACATGACTTAGGGACTGAATGACAGCAAAAAACTTGAGGAAATACAGATTATCCCTTTCTCCTAGACTAGTGTCTGGCACCCAGCAGATGTTCAGTCAATGTGTGTAGGCTTGCTATAGCCTTGTGACATGATTCAGGCCAATCTACAGCAACAGTGGTCATTTCTATACCGCCCTGGACCTCTCAAGTGTCCAAGGGTTCTGGAAGAACAGGCTGGCACCAAGGCATACCAGAGGTCATTTGAAGAGGAGCTGGAGGCAGGGGAACCTCTGAAAAGTTCCTGGTTTCCCAGTGGATGATTGGACCAGGAATGGGGTGTTGCTGGGCAGAGAGGAGGTGGACGTGAAGGCCTGCATACTCCCAGAAGTTCAACAGGGTCAGGCTGAGACTATGAACTTTGGAGCACAAAACCTTAGCTGATAGAAATACATTTTTATCTGTGTATAAAGTTTGGACCCCATGTCCAGAAACAACAATAAATCTTAGTCTCTTTCTATCTCCTGCTGCCCCACTCTCAGTGATATACAAGCTGGAAAAGATTTTTTATTTTTGGATAGTGAGAGACAAGGCAACAGAAAGTTATAACCTAAAGAAAGTAATAACATATTCTGGCCAGAAATGCCCCACTGTGTCTCCATGTGAATGTCATTGTGTTTAAACAAGTTGAACTGAATTTATCTGCTGATTTTGAATGTGCAATGTACAGGCACATACAGAAATTACATGAGGGAAGAACAGAAAGACCCCCATTGCTTGGCATCATATTTTAAGCTTAGACAATCTTAGAAAGCTGTTCTCAAGCCTCTGACATTTGGCTACCCCGAGTCTCACTCTGTGCACAGAAGAGATTGTCAAAACTCAGGTGGGTGGAGTCAGTCCACATGCTTGATGTCACAGAGAATAGGAGAGTCAGGAGGAGGTTTGACTGTGTCCTGGGAAAAGACCCGGAGGCATAGGCAGAGCCATCCCATGCCTGCTGGGGGACTGGGTTTCAAGTGTAAAATGGGGCCTGTGAAGCCTCCCCTCTGGGCAGAGTTCACCAGGCATTTAACAACCCATGTGGCCGGAGGACTGCAGAGGGTTCCCGGGGGCCCCCACTGCACCTGGAGTTAATCCTTCAGTTGCTGGATCACAGGAAGGACCAGGGGACAGTGTGGTGGGGAATACTAAGGACAACTGCTATTTATTTACAATATGGATAAAATACTGCAACAAACAACTGGACTGTCTCTGTGTGTGTTATATGAAGAGCACCCTATCGGTGAACTTTCTGCAAAGATGAAATGAAATCAGCAGATGAATGAATGAGTGAGTGAATGAATGAATGAGTGATTGGGCACCATGCACTGTGCTTGTGAATCGAGAATCCAGTTCTCTCATCTGGTAAATATTTATTGAATGTCCATAGCGTGCAGTTTTCATGTCAGATGCTGAGGATGAAAAGCTGATTCAGAAAGAACCCTTCTTTGGAAAGTCCTTCTTGAGGCAATAAGTGATGGGTGGGAAGGGCATCTCTTGTGGAGTGAACAGTATGAGCAAAGAAACAGAGGCAAATGCAAAAGAGAGCAAATCAAGCAAGCAAGCAAATAAAAAGCAACTTATCTTGTTCTGGAAGCAACAGTCTGTCATTGTGATCAGTATAAAGTTTGAGGCCAGAAGCAGCAAGAGATAGGGCCCTTGGAAGCGTAAATAATGGCCAGTCTTGTGAGGGGTGAACACTGCTATGTGGGAGCATCAGGGATCAGTGGTAGCAGGTCACTTGCACGCTGAAATAATCACTGCACAGCAGTGTGGGGCCTGGCCTCCAAAGGATAAGGCTGGAGGCAGGGAGGCCAGAAGGGAGTTACTGCAATTCAGTCCAGGTAAATGAAGGGGCAAAATAAAAAGTGGGAGGATAAACTGAAAATATTCAGTTTGGTTTATTTTTTTCTTTTAAGTTGAAGAGTGAGAGAAAGAAATGGGGCCAAAACTTGATCAGCAAACCTAGGGTTGAAAAGAAAGTGACATATGACCAAAATATAGTCAATCCTTTATGATAACTTGGCATGGAGTGTGGTCTATCAAAATATCCAATTATTATGTTACACACCTAATATGGGTTATTCCTGGTGGCTCAGCTGTAAAGAATCCACCTGCAATGCAGGAGATGTGGGTTCCATTCCTGGGTGGGGAATACCCCTAGAGGAGGAAATGACAACTCACTCCAGTATTCTTGCCCGGGAAATCCCATGGACAGAGGAGCCTGGTGGGCTACAGTTGCAAAGAGTAGGTCACGACTTAGGACTAAACCATCACCACCACCCACACCTAATATGCTATCATAATGTTGTATGTTATATAATAAACATTGAAACATAATATTATAAGTCAACTATACTTCAATTTTAAAAAAGAAGAAGAAATAAAAGAAACACTTGGAGGGTACATAAAAGTAAGACAGGGTTCACAGGGAAGGAGTAGCCGAGGGAATTCCCAGGTTTCTCCACTGAAGACCCGAAGGTGATAGTGTCCCCAAGACCAGAACCAAGAAACACGTGGGTCTGAGGGGAAGACATGAGAGACAGTTAAGGTGGAGGAATCTAGAAGGTCCAAGAGGAGGGCTTTGTGTGAGCAGGCTTTCCCACAGGTTTTCCCACAGTTTTTCCCAAGGTTTGCTTCGACTCACACTCTCTGAGCCTCATGACAAGAAAGAGAAGTGTATGGATTCCAGTCACTTCACCATCATCCTCGAGCTGACATTTTGTATTTTTAAAAGTCGGCTAAAGATTCTGCCCAGCATGTCTCTTTCCGCCCCCTTGATTATTGAGGTGTAGCCTACATACAGAACAGTGCATGAATCAGAAGTATACACTTGGACAGGAGGATGGGGTGGGAGGGAAGTTCAGGAGAGAGAGGACATATGTCTGATTCATCTAGATACATGGCAGAAACACACAATACTATAAAGCAATTGTCCTCCAGTTAAAAATAAATAATTTTTTTTAAGCTGAAAAAAAAAGTATACATCTCAACAAGCATGTCATTTGGATTGTATTAAAGACCTTAAAAATACACACAAGTGCACACACAGAGAGACATATATGAAAATAGAAGCCAGTCTCCTCTCTAAGAATTTTCATTCCAGAGGGAAGGACTCCGCAGCCAGTGGGCATGCAAACACCATTAAGTCCAAACACCCTACTTCCCCTCCCTCACTTGTTGCCACCACCACCACCATCCCCTCCCCAAATTAAGCTCTGGGCTCACTAAGCCTCAGTGTCCTGGATCCCAACCCCTCATCCGTCCATCCACACCTACTAGGCTTCTCCTGCCTTTTCCCACTTACTCAAGGTCCAGCCAGCAAATTCTCTCCTGGGCTTTCAGGCCCTTCCAATGTTTGCTCTTCTCTGAAAGCCTCCTCCACTAGTCTCCTATTTCCGTCCCTATTGCAGTTCATTTCCATTGATACTTTTTTTTCCCCCTAAATTCTATCAGTACAATTCCAAGGCTATATCTCCAGACTGACGTTGAACATACCTTAACTCTGTTTGGATGCTGTTACCATCACTGAGCCCTCAAAAGAAAAAAGAAAAAGGTCTGTTTTGAAACAGATTCACAGCCTTAGAGAATGAATTTATGGTTACCAGGGGGGATGGTGGGGGAGAAGAATAGATTAAGAGTTTGGGACTGACGTGTACACACTGCTAGATTTAAAATAGATAACCAACAAGGACCTACTATAGAGCACAGGGAACTCTGTTCAATATTCTATGATAACCTAAATGGGAAAAGAATTTGAAAAAGAATAGATAGAAGTATATGTGTAACTGAATCACTTTGCTGTACACCTAAAACTAACACATCGTTAATGCTGATTAGCATAACTGATTGTTAACATAATGCTGATTAACATACAGTCCAACACAAAATAAAACCTTTCTAAAAAAAGTCTGTTTTGACTTGTGGTTGCCAAGGAAAGAGGAGTGAGGGGAGAAGGATTGGGGGTTGGGGATCAGCAGATGCAAAATGTATTATGTATTAAATTCAGTCGCTCAGTCGTGTCCAACTCTTTGCGACCCCATGAACTGCAGCACGCCAGGCCTCCCTGTTCATCACCATCTCCCAGAGTTCACTCAGACTCACGTCCATCGAGTTCGTGATGCCATCCAGCCATTTCATCCTCTGTCGTCCCCTTCTCCTCCTGCCACCAATCCCTCCCAGCATCAGAGTCTTTTCCAATGAGTCAACTCTTCTCATGAGGTGGCCAAAGTACTGGAGTTTCAGCTTTAGCATCATTCTTTTCAAAGAAATCCCAGTGTTGATCTCCTTCAGAATGGACTGGTTGGATCTCCTTGCAGTCCAAAGAACTCTCAAGAGTCTTCTCCAACACCACAGTTAAAAAGCATCAATTCTTTGGTGAAAAGGAACTATATTTAGTATCCTGTGATAAAGCATGATGGAAAAAATATGAAAAAAGAATGTATACATAGGTAAAACTGAATCACTTTGCCGTACAGCAGAAATTAACATGACATCTAAGTCAACTATAGATGAATAAAATACTTTTTTAAATGTCTCTTTTGAAGAAAGGAAAGAAGAGAAGGATGGAGGGAGGGGAGAGGGAGGAAGGGAAGAGAGAAAGAAAGGAAACAAAGGAATGAGGAAGGAAACAGTATACAAGAGAATTCACTTTTATTCTCAGTTCCGAGCCTGGCAAAAATGTGTTGGCTATGAAAGACCAGGAATCAGAGGCCCAGCCTGGAGTTTGAACTTTACAACTGACCAACTGTGGACGATGCACAAGTCAGTTCACCCCTCTTCCTGATTCCTTCCACTTTGCAAATGTCCGTGATCCTCAAGCCAAGAATTTAAAATCATAATAAACAGTATGTTTAGTGATCTCATTTCTCTGCTTCCACCATTCCTCATTCGGTCTCCACTCGTGTGAACAGAGACTGATGCAAAACATATTTCTTTTCATTTTTACCCCCTGAAATATAAAACTGGGACAGAGAGGGAGAGAAACAAGAGATGCTGAATTCTTTCTACACGCAACACAATAAAGTCAAATACACGTTTTAGTCATCCTACAAGGGAGCCAGATCAATAGCTTGGTTGGCGACACCGCACTGGCCCCTCTCTCTTCACAAGGGCAGGAAATGTGTACATTCTCAAGGGCCAACTGGCCAACCCCCACCCCCGCATCAGTCATTCTCTTTAATGACGCTCCTCCATCAGACCCCATTCTCTCAAAGACAGTTCATTATATAAAACGGCCGCAGCTGCCATTAGAAGTGGGTGAATCCAGGCATGTGTTTGGGTTCGAGATCTGTCTTGTGCGATGTTTCAAATACTTTAGGTTTGGCAGAAGCCAAGACACATTTTGTCAAGTTCTTTTTCTCCTTCGTTTTTTAAGCCCGTGTGGATTCGAGAGAAATGTGGCCATCTGATTCTCATTCGTTTTTGCCTAACTCAACAACAAAAATTGTCTCAGAAGAACTAGAAAATGTCCAAGTGGCAAATACAACCTCTTTCACAGAAGCCTTCTTAGGATCTCTGTTGGTCCACCCCGACAGCTTAACATTCTCCAAACAGGCCAAGCATTTTCACTTTTTTGTGCCAGTTGCACTTGCTCCCTGAGCCTGGAATCTTCTTCCCTTTCACCCTCTCCTCTGCTCATCGACTTCTGCTCCCCAAGTCCCATGCAAAGACGATCTCCTTCTTGAAGGTTTTCTCCACCGTCCAACTTGTAGACACTCCCATCGTCCCCTGAACTCCTGCAGGACTTCACCTGGAGCCCTAACGACCCTCTATTCTGTGCTGCTTCGTGTTACAGTGGTTGTTGAACCACATGAATCAAGCCCTCACTGATGTTGTCCTGGATGTCAAGCTCTCAACCTTAATTAAAGGCCTTCACGAGAAAAGGCTGGAGAAGGAAATGGCAACCCACTCCAGTGTTCTTACCTGGAGAATCCCAGGGATAGGGGAGCCTGGTGGGCTGCTGTCTATGGGGTCACAAAGAGTCGGACATGACTGAAGTGATTAAGCAGTAAGCACGAGAAAAGGCAGACAAGGACTGGCATTTGTAGGAAAGCTGTTGCCAAAAACATTAATTCTTGTGTCTATCAATGTCCCTAGATGGGCTTCCAGGTGAGAAGTGAACTTGAGGCTTAAGGACCAGAAATAACGATGGGCTTCTTCCTCTATGATAATGAGAGCTGTGTTCCCCTTTTCTCCAGGCTGCCAGGAAGCTAAGAAGCAGCTCTGATGTTTGTTCATAGCAACTGTATCTCATGCCAACTTCCTTTTTTTTTTCTTTGTGGACTTCGTTTTCAATTTCTACATTATTAACGTATAAAGGAAAAGAAAATCTATCATCCACCATCCGTCACTTCAAAGTCTCCCTGGAGTAGCCAAGTGAAAAGAATAAAGAGCTATTTGTGATGGTTTCATCTAGAAAATAGCTCTAATACTTAGAAAAGCTTTTGCTCTTGGTTTTAGGTTGGGCCCTTTTTACCAGGTGCAGTCAGTCAGTCAGTTCAGTCGCCCAGTCGTGTCTGACTCTTTGCACACCAGCCCTCCCGGTCCATCACCAACTCCATCGAGTCAGTGATGCCATCCAGCCATCCCATCCTCTGTCGTCCCCTTCTCCTCCTGCCCCCAATCCCTCCCAGCATCAGGGTCTTCTCCAGTG
>SJYV01012739.1:0-12610 GCA_006410875.1 Neotragus pygmaeus | reverse complement strand
GGGGGGGGGGGAGTCCGGGCAGCTGAGATTCTGGGCAGGCCAAGGACGCATGCTCGGAAGTCCTGTGCTTCTGTCCTCGTCCGTCAGAGATAGCACTGGGAGATGCTCCATTTATTAATACATTCCCCTGCCTGAGTTCAAAAGTGAGCGGCAAAGCCGCGTGATTCAACAGTCCCTAGGGGCATAATTTTAATGGGTACTTCACATTGCCCTTTTAAGAAGATGCTTAGAATGTGGGGTTCAGAACATGTTCCCTCATAATACGGCCCCTTGGCGTAGTAAATATTTTAATTTGAAGGCATTTGAGAAAATGGCAGAAGCAGGAATTCACGCTGATTTTCCCTACTTCTCCGCAAGACAGGTCATAACACCCTTATGGAAGTGGTACCCTCTATACATACCCAGAGGAAAGGAGCATCCTTCTCTACAGAGACAAAGGGATGCCAGGAAGAATTCAAACAGGACTTGCCAAGTTTCCACCACTCACTTTATACTCTGACCTGTCATATTGCTTCATAGGAGCTTCCCAGATGGCTCAGATAGTAAAGAATCCTCCTGCCTATGCAGGAGACATGGGTTTGATCCCTGGGTCAGGAAGATCCCCAAGAGAAGGAAAAGGCAACTCACCCCAGTATTCTTCCCTGGGAAATCCCATGGACAGAGGAACCTGGCAGGATACACATGGGGTTGCAGAGAGTTGGATACAACTTAGTGACTAAACAATAATGACAAATTCCTACACAGATGTCCACCCCATCAAACTTAGCAAAGAAATACTCAGGTTTAACTGGCTTTTTTGGGTCTTCATTTCCATACGAAGTCTCTCATGTTACATAAAATTTGCATTGCATATATCTGTATGCTTTTCTATATGTTCATCCATCTTTGTCAGTTTAATTATCAGGGCCAGCAAGGAACTCGAAGAGAGTCAAAGAAGACATTTTCTTTCCCTACACATGTCACCTCTAATCTCCGATTCATGAAATCTCAGACAGTATAATAAATGAGCTGAAATTGTATCCAGTGCAATAAAAGAAAACATGAGTAAGGGCAAATGCAGCCTCAGGGTCAGAGCAGTCCCCACAATCATAGTCCTGAAGTTTTTCCTGCTGTTTTTTGGCTGCATGGCTATGTCATGTCCGACTCTTTTTGACCCCGTGAGTGAACTGTAGCCCACCAGGCTCCTCCACCCACGGGATTTCCAGGCAAGAATACTGGAGTGGGTTGCCATTTCCTACTCCAGGGGATCTTCTTGACCCAGGAATTGAACCCGAGTCTCTCTTGCATCTCCTGCATTGGAGGCAGATTCTTTACCACTGAGCCACCAGGGAAGCTGTGGCATATGGGATCGAACCCTGACCAGCAGGGCCAGGGATCAGACACTTGGCACCTGCGTTGGAAGTGCGGAGTCTTANGTCTCTCTTGCATCTCCTGCATTGGAGGCAGATTCTTTACCACTGAGCCACCAGGGAAGCTGTGGCATATGGGATCGAACCCTGACCAGCAGGGCCAGGGATCAGACACTTGGCACCTGCGTTGGAAGTGCGGAGTCTTAACCACTGGACTGCCACAGAAGTCCTGTTCCTGCTGTTTTGAGCTACTGCCTTTTCTGTGGAAAACCAGATCAGAACATATCTGTACTGGCTCTGATTTTTCTAATAATCCCAGCCTTGGAGCACGGGGAGCTGGTGGGTGTGAGCACAGGCTGGCTTATGTAATTCAGGGATTACACACATGATCGGAGCATGAACTGCTGGAGAGTAAGAACCCTTCGAGGCAAGCCAGACCATAGCCCTCGTCTTATAAATGAAGACCTCATTCACTGTCTGAGACCCTAGATGCTATTTTGCATTCACTCATCACAAACAATTTCATCGAATATTGACTCTTTATCTGATAGGCAGATAAAAGACATGCTGCCTGTTGTCCTACCAGAGAGCTGTTATCCTCGACAACACAGTCTGCTTTTCCAGGGGATTGTTGTTATTTAGTCGCTAAGTTGTGTCCAATTCTTTTGTGATCCCATGGATTGTAGCCCATGAGGATCCTCTCTCCAAGGGATTTCCCAGGCAAGAATACTGGAGTGGGTTGCCATTTCCTCCTCTAGGGGATCTCCCGGACCTAGGGATGGAAACTGCGTCTCCTGCATTGGCAGTCAGATTCGCTGAGCTACTAAGGAAGCCCCTCCAAGGGAATACCACCTCCTTTATGAGGTTTTCCTCCAGCTAATGACATGATTTGAAACTCTTACTTTTAGCTCCTGGAAGAAGCAGGTATTTGTTCCAGTGTAGGACAGAAGCCTTGAAATCACTTACAACCTCTAAGGAAAGGCAATTTACTGATCTTCTGGACTATTTGTCTTCCCCATCATTACATTCAGAGGTAGTTCTTGGGACCCTGCCTATAAAGGCAGCAAAGCCAGAGCTGCCGTCCTCTTGTTGAAGACGGTGGGATGGTTACTGGAAGGTACTAGTTATTTCTTTCTTGTTCTAACCCCCCTGGGATTACACTGCCAGTCAAAGCCTGTGCTCCCTGCATAATAAGATAAGAATGCTGTGCAGAGGCGATGCTAATGGCAGCTAAATATAGTCGGCAGCTTCTAGGTGCTTGAGTGCCTGCACGCACATTAGAACAATTACGGGAAGGAGGCTTTGGGGCTGCCTAATTATAACCTTGGCTTTAGGAAAGCGTGAACTTCTCTGGCTGAGGCCAGGGCTCTCCCGCTGTTCAGTGGCATTCATTCCTGGACCTTGGCTGAAAGTGCTCTGTCCTTTGTTATCTTTGGACTTGGTGGTGTCCGGGGTGGTATTACATAACAGGAAAGTGTCCGTGGTCACTCAGAATGTGTGAGGCTCAAAGGACAGTCCTGTATGGGTGGAGATTAATAGGCCTCATTAATGAGTCACATTCCTTGTCTTCTCCATCCCTTATAATTAGGGCATCAGACATCCCTGTTGGCCTGAGACAGTCTTAGATGATGCCTAGTGACTCAAAGGAATTATCAGTAACATCCCTTTTCATTCTCAGAAGTGACCTGGTTGGGTGATACATTTCTAGTTTAATTTAATTTTTTAATTGAAGTATCGTTGATGCACAATGCTGTGTTAGTTTCCCGTGTACAGCAAAGTGATTCAGTTACGTACATACATATATATTCTTTCTCGGATTCTTTTCCATTATAGATCGTTATAAGGAATGCTGCTGCTGCTGCTCAGTCGCTTCAGTCATGTCTGACTCTGTGCGACCCCATAGGTATAACCTGTGCTATACAGTAAGTCCTTGTTCATATCTATGGGTGATAGATTTTAAGATCACTGATTTGCAAAATCTCAAGAAGAGGGAGACAACACCTCTTGGTAGGTGTGAATTCCCCCTCACCACTCCCCCCACNCCGAGAGCAAGCCTGGGTAAGAGGGCTTTATTTTATTTTATTTTTTTAGTGTTTGTTTATTTGGCTGCACCAGGTCCCAGCTGAGGCGTGCGGGATCTTCAGTTGTGATGAGCAAGCTCTTAGGTATAGCATGTAGGGTCTAGTTCCCTGATCAGGGATCGAACCCAGGCCCCCTGCACTGGGAGCATGTAGTCTTAGCCACTGGACCACCAGGGAAGTCCCTAAGAAGACTGTAGAGTGAAGAATGAATAGGGAGACGCAGCACTTCCAAACCCTTCTAAAGAACAGTCTACTGTTCCCATCCTCAATGGCCCTAAGCAGCCACCCCCCCTCCAGCTTCTGGGGTGATCAAAATAAGCCAGAGGGAACTGTTGACCAGGGCAATATGGTCACACTGGGAAAATCAAATGGTGCCTGCCATCTATCTGACCTTGGAACTGATCAAGATGAAACAGTCACCTTGAAGTTGGCCTCTGAGCCTTAGGCCTTTAGGTCATAGTTCAAGAGAATGTCAGAACCAGGCTTGTGCAGGGCTGTTGGCCATCTCTGGGGATGGTCTTGTTTGTAGGGTCTTCTTCCCATGCTGGGTCATTTTAAAGCCCATTGTAAAAAGCCAGACCATTCTCTTAAAAAAATTTTTAATTAATTAATTTGCCCTTTCGAGGTCTTTGTTGCAGCACTTGGGATCTTTGATCTTCATCATGGCATGTGGGATCCAGTTCCCTAACTAGGGATTGAACCCACACCCTCTGTGTTGGGACCACGGAGTCGTGGCCACTGGACGACCAGGGAAGTCCCTCATTCCCTTTTCTACATAGATNGTCTTTGTTGCAGCACTTGGGATCTTTGATCTTCATCATGGCATGTGGGATCCAGTTCCCTAACTAGGGATTGAACCCACACCCTCTGTGTTGGGACCACGGAGTCGTGGCCACTGGACGACCAGGGAAGTCCCTCATTCCCTTTTCTACATAGATTCTCACCGAGAGTGATGAGAATGAAGGGGGAAGGACTGGATGATAGCCTTAAAGGATTCTCAAAGATCTGACACCCCAAATTAAACCCTTTCCCCCCAACTCCACTGGCATGAAGGGCTTTCTTGCCCTCAGCCCTTCTGCATGCTTCTTCCTGCTGGAGACAGCCAGGGCCAATAGGGGCCTGCTTTTTCTTGGGCAATCTGTTGGTGATAGGCCAACTCCATGGGGAAAATTCTCATCCAGGGCTTGATCTTGAAGTTGCTCTCTAATTCATCATCTCTGTCTAAAAGCTGTAGAGCACATCGATCACCATTAGGCTGTCAAAACATTCATTCAGCCGATGAGAATAGCTTATTAGGGATTTTTAAATTACCAATCTTTTGCAAAGATGTTGGTTGGGTTGCTATATGCGCCCAAAAAGTGCCTTTGCATACAGATGATTTCAGTAGCATTTACTGCAGAGAACGAAGACTGCAGACTATCCAGTAGGTGGTATTCAACAGACCCAGAGATAAACAGTTATGGCAGATGAAAGAATGCTCAAGATTTAATTTTTTAAAGATGGGGTGTCGGGGGCTTCGCTGGTAGCTCAGCTAGTAAAGAATCTGCCTGCAATGCAGGAGACCCTGGTTTGATTCCTGGGTCGGGAATATCCCCTGAAGAAGGGAGAGGCTACCTACTCCAGCATTCTTGGCCTTCCGGATGGCTCAGACAGTAAAGAATCCACCTGCAATGAGGGAGACCTGAGTTCGATCCCTGGATTGGAAAGATCCCCTGGAGGAGGTCATGGCAACCCACTCCAGTATTCTTGCCTGGAGAATCCCCATGGACAAAGGAGCTTGAAGTTTACAGTCCATGGGGTCGCAAAGAGTTGGACATGACTGAGCGAGCACTTACTTACAGCCAGATATCCGGGAATGTGAAGTCAAGTGGGCCTTAGGAAGCACCACTACGAACAAAGCTAGTGGAGGTGATGGAATTCCNACTGATGCTGAAGCTGAAACTCCAATACTTTGACCACCTGATGTGAAGAGCTGACTCATTTGAAAAGACCTTGATGCTGGGAAAGATTGAAGGCAGGAGGAGGAGGGGACGACAGAGGATGAGATGACTGGATGGCATCACCGACTCAATTGACATGAGTTTGAGTATACTCCTGGAGTTGGTGATGGACAGGGAGGCCTGGTGTGCTGCAGTCCATGGGGTCGCAAAGAGTCTGACACGACTGTGCGACTGAACCGAACTGAACCTACCAATCAGCCCCCATCACACCTACAGCGTTCAGTGAAATGGGATGAGGAATTCTTCAGTCAGCTACTGGGTATCCTGCCAGGCAGCTCCTCAGAGGAATGGAAGGAGTTTGCAGAAAAGTCTGTGAAATTGTTCAAACGTGCTGTTACTGATAAAAACGTGCTTTCAAATCCCAAGTCAAATGCCCTGACTTTTAAGCAGATGTATACCTATGCTGGGCTTCCCAGGTAGCAGTAGTGTTGAAGAACCCACTTGCCAGTGCAGGAGACATAAGAAACTTGGATTCAATCCCTGGGTCAGGAAGATCCCCAGGAGTAGGGCAGGGCACCACTCCAGCGTTCTTACCTGGAGAATCTCAAGGTCAAAGGATGCTGGGGGGCTACAGTCCATAGGGTCACAAAGAGTCGAGCATGACTGAAGTGACTTGGCACACACAACATGCCTGCCTACGCTAGTTCTCGGATTCTTAAAACACAATATGGAAACGATGATAAAAATATGATGTTTTAGTTTTGCTGTGTCCCAAGAGCCCACGGCAGAAAACATGGCCCATGGCGCTGCCTGAGAGCTCGTTGTCCCAGGAGCACATGCTTCTCTAGGATTTTGATTCTCTCCCATCTGAAAGGTCTCTCCCCATCTCTGCTCTCTGAAATCCCAGCTCATCCATCAGATGCAAAGGCCAGAATTCATTCCTCCTTCCTCTGGGTTCTGATCTGGTTTTGCTCACACTATTATTGAAGCTCTCATAAGGTTTCGCTTGCACATGGATCCCTCACACAAACTTCCTCCAGCAGCCAGAGCCCAAAACAGCCATGCGAATTTCTGTAGCATCTCAGCATGTGTACAAGTCCAAACTTTTCAGTCCTTTCTTTTCATTTGCTTTACCACACAATGAACTGACTTCAACATCAGCCTTGATAAAGAGGCTGAGTACTCTTAAGAGCCTTGGAAAACATCTCCTACAATCACTCCTGGTGCTGATTTTGTTCCTTTCCATTTAGCAGACAGTGGGTTGTAAAAGCAAGAGAACATGCAGCTTTGGCTGCAGTAACTCACCAGGGTAAGACTTCCCTGGTGGTCCAGTGGTTCAGAATCAGCCTGCCAATTCAGGGGACACGAGTTCAATCCCTAGTCCGGGGAGATCCCACACGCTGCAGAGCAGCTAAGCCTATGTGCCACAACTACTGAGCCTGTGCTCTAGAGCCTGGGAGCCGCACCTACTGAGGCCCAAGCTCCTAGAGCCCGTGCTCCGCAACAAGAGAAGCCACTAGTGAGAAGCCTGTGCGCGATAACTAGAAAGTAACCCTCGCTCTCTGCAGCCAGAAAAAGCCTGAGCAGCAATGAAGATCCAGCCCAGCCAAATATAAATAAAGAAATAAAATTTAAAAAGAAAAAACAACTCACAAGGTAATCAGAACAAAATGTCCCTTTTCTTGGAGGTGGGTAACATCAGGAAAGTGCTTTAGCCACCCGAAGTAAAGGCCCCAAGATCCTCTTCTCCCCCAGTACCCGCGCTGCAGCCAAGAGCAAGGATCTGTCTGATCCCAAAAGGGCCTGAAGCAAGTGGAGTCGTTGGTGAAAACACCTGAACCCAACTAAGCTGCCACCAGCACATCCAAAGGACAAACAGAAGCTGCAGATGTGCTCAGACTGATTGCTCCCAGTGCAAAAACCCCACATCTGTGTTTACCAGTTGAAACTGGTGGAGGGTTAGACCCAGACAGGAGCTGCCAGGGGGCAGTTTTCTGGAGTGAATGATTAAAATAAGTGGTGGAAAGTCTGCTCAATATTCTGTAATAAATGGGAAAAGATGTTTAAAAGAATGGATACATATATACATATAATTGAATCTCCTTGCTGTACACCTGAAACTAACACAGTATAGTATACCCCAATGTCAACTATATCCCAATATAAAGTAAAAATTTTTTTAATTTAAAATGCTAAATAAAATAAATGGCTCAAGATAAAACAAGAGCACAGCTCTGCACCTGGGGACCGAGAGGACCCACATTCCCATGGTTCACAGCCAGAAGATGTTCTGGGTTCCTCATCTGTTGATTCAGTTTTGTGCCTGACCCCTGAATCATGGCAAGGGGGTTGGAAGGAGGGACTCCTATGATCCCTAGGATATTGTCTTTTATCACAAATATCCAGGTGGTCACACAAATTGTTGTTGCTGTTCACTTGCTAAGTCGTATCCGACTCTTTGCAACCCCATGGACTGCAGCACGCCAGGCTGCCGTCTTTCACTCTCTTCCAGAGTTTACTCAAAGTCATATCCATGAAGTTGGTGATGCCATCTGACTACCTCATCCTCTGTCGCCCCCTTCTCCTCCTGCCCTCAATCTTTCCCAGCATCAGGGTCTTTTGCAATGAATCAGCTCTTCGCATCAGGTATCCAAAATATTGGAGTTTCAGCTTCAGCATCAGTCCTTCCAATGAATGTGAATATTCAGGGTTGATTTCCTCTAGGATTGACTGGTTTGATCTCCTTGCAGTCCAAGGGACTCTCANGCAATGAATCAGCTCTTCGCATCAGGTATCCAAAATATTGGAGTTTCAGCTTCAGCATCAGTCCTTCCAATGAATGTGAATATTCAGGGTTGATTTCCTCTAGGATTGACTGGTTTGATCTCCTTGCAGTCCAAGGGACTCTCAGGAGTCTTCTCCAGCACCACAATTCAGAAGCATCAATTCTTCAGCACTCAGCCTGCTTTATGGTCCAGTTCTCACATCCATACATGACCACTGGGAAGCCCATAGTACAAATAGTGTTGTAAAAAAGGATGTCACTTGGGTGGAGGTGGCATGCTGACCCTTGCGTCTTCTTTCCACCTGGGGCGACTTTGCTGATCTTGTTTGCACCTACATTTAGCAACTGGAATCTCTCTCCTGAGACCAGAAGGCATGTGCCTTGGGAGCATGTTAGGCCTCTGAGTAGGGTAAGAGGTTGTGTTTACTAGAGCAGAGTTGGGAGCAACTATGGCAGAAGGTGGGAACACTAAGAACTTGTGTCTCATGTGTTAACTCCTTGGGAAGAACTAGACCTTAAGGATCCTCATTTTTGAATTGTTGTTTGCCCCAAAGGCAGTGATAACCTCAAACTGGCAGAATTTCAGGGGTGGGTGAGCAGAGAGACAAACTGGGTTGGCATTTCTTAACTTGTTCTTTATCGAGTTTGTGACTGCAGACGTGTTCTGGGGTTCATTCACTCTGTGACCTAGAAAGTACACAAGAGAGGAGAGCTGGCAAGGAGGGCAACAGGGTGACTTGGAAGAAACTTGAGTTGAGTTCACATGCTCTGTCATCCTGTGGGCAGAGGTGGCGCTGCCCCTCACAGACCCCAGAAAGTGACCAGGCAACCCCCCAGGGAAAGGAATGTTAAGGTACCACGGGTAAGTTACCAACACTCCATCCCCCAAACATAGCTCACTTGTTTCACATATTGTCAAAATTCTATAATAAAGCATGCTTCTAGTTCAAATTTTCAACCTTAAAGTTCACTCGAAACTTTAAGCAGAAAAGCTGTTTTCCTGGATAAGAAGATTTCTCAGCACATCTGGAAGCAAGGGTGGTGATCTGCTCAAGGCTTAACTGCTTTTTGCTTTTTCCTTCTAATTTTATAATTGTTTCTTTTGTTTTTAAATTGAAGTAGGCATCCCTGGTGGCTCAGATGGTAAAGAGTCTGCCTGCAATGCGGGAGACTAGGGTTTGATCCTTGGGTTGGGAAGTTCCCATGGAGAAGGGAATGGCAACCCACTCTAGTATTCCTGCCGGGAGATCTCCATGGACAGAGGAACTTGACAGGGTTACAGTCCATGGGGTCGCAAAAAGTCAGACACACGATTGAGCAACTAACACTTTAGCTTTATAGTTGATTTGCAATGTTTCAGGTGTACAGCAAGTAAGGTGATCCAGTTACACGCACGCACGCACACACACACACACACACACACACACACACACACCCTCTTGTGCTTTTTGACTCATCCTTTCAAACGCTGAAGGCTCAGGTACACTATTACCAGCCAAGACTGTCCTGGCAGGTAGACTGACCACACCTTGGAAAGACACCATCCACATAGACAACTGAGATTTAATTCTTCCCATCTCAGAATCAGTATCTGTATTCCCAGGCAAACTTATGAAGATAATAGATAAGGAAGCTACCATTCTTAACTTTGTATTATATGCCTGTGGATGGCAGAAGGAGGGCCCCCAAAGACATCGACCTCTAAGACCAGAACCTGTGAATTGGTTAGGTCATATGGCAAAGGGGAATAAAAGTTGCAGATGAAATTAAGGGTGCTAATCAGATGACCTTAAAAAAGGGAGATTAGCCTGGATTATCCAGATGACCCAGTTGAGCGTCTACACATGTGAAAGGGGTCTGCCTTCAGCTCGAATTCAGCTCAATGACACCCCAGTCACACTTCTGACCTCCAGGACTGCAAAACAATTCATTTGTGTTACTTTAGGCAGCTATAAGTTTGTGGTAACTTGTCATAGCAGCCACAGGAAATGAACACAGTGCCCCTCCTCTTGCTTTTTCTTTGCATATGTATTTTCAACCCCCCCAAAAAAACAGACCCTACTGTACATAATATTTTGAATGAATATTTTCAGATAATCTTTTATTGAACGACAGCATCCAAACAGAGAATCACAGATATGCAGCATGGAGCTGACAATCACAAAGAGAAGACACCTGTGTGCCCACAGCTCCAGTCGAGAACCCTAACACGACAGCCCCCCGGAAGCCCCCTTGTCCTGCTCCCTCCCCAAACGCGGCGCTTCTGGACTTCCACACATGGCCCAATTTTCCTGTTCATGAACTTTCTAAATGAAACCACTTAGTATGTACACATGGGGTGTTCCAGGTGGCTCAGTGATAAAGAATCCACCTGCCAAATAGCTTTCTAAGGTTTGATCTCTGGGTCAGAAAGATCTGGAGAAGGAAATGGCAACGCTCTCCAGTTTTTCTCCCTGGGAGAGCCCATGGGCGGAACAGCCTGGCTGGCTACAGTCCATGGGGTCACAGTAGAGTTGGACACAACCTAGTGACTAAGTGAAGGACAAACTTACACATAGTGAAAAGCACAAATTTTGGGTCTGTTTTCACATGTGTAGACGCTCAACAGCTGTGTGGATCAAGATAAAGAACGCTTTGCGCTCCCCAAACTCCCTTTCCTCTGCCCAGTGAGTATGCTTGTGTGCGTGCTCAGCTGTATCCAACTATTTTTGACTCCACAGACTGCAGCCCACCAGGCTCCTCTGTCCATGGCATTTCCTAGACAAGAATACTGGAGTGAGGTGCCACTTCCTACTCCAGGGGCCCTGTGCATGTACCCCTCTCCCAAATAACCACTTTCCTGACCTCTATCACCATAGAATTATTAATAGTTTTATCTGACTTAGGGCTCTGTGGCTGTAAAGGTCGGGAAGATCTACAGGAGAAGGGATAGACTACCCACCCTAGAGCTATAAATGGCGCCACGCAGTATGCTAAAACCTGTTTTCTTCCTCGCTCATCAAAATATCATAAGTAACTTTCTGCCATACAGCTGGACCATACTTAGTTTAATCCATTTTCCCCTTTTGTCAACAGTTGCTTCCAGTTTGGGGATAATTTTAAGAATTAATTATCAAAGATGCATCAGGTTTCTTTTACTCAAGGAAGTAGGTGGACCAGGGATGAAAATTCACGCACACACTGTGTTCTAGCTGGATCTTCACAAGTTGTGATCACTGGACCCACTTCTCTAACAGATCCTTGCAAGACTCAGGCTTTCTGGAGGACACTGAAGACTGTCCCTGCTGAAACAATTATTTTCTTTTTTTTTTCCCTTGCTACTCCATGAGGCATGCAGGATCCTGGTTCCCTGACCAGGGTTTGAATCTGTGTCCCCTGCAGTGGAAGCACTGGACGCCAGGGACGTCCCTGAAACAATTGTTTTTTTGTTTGTTTTTTTTTCCAGTTCCCCAATACAGCCACTTCCTCTCCCTGCAACCCAGCAACCAAGAAGGTATTTCCTCTCGGAGTTCAGTCAACTGTCTAATTCCTCCAGCTGACAAGCCACTGTTCAGAACCTCATGTTCTAGACAGGAACACTTCCCTGTATTCCTTGGAAGATAAAGAACGTTCCTCAGCAAAAACTGAGTAAACAAGTCCACACCTCTATTCTGGGTAACACGGCAAAAGTTAAAACCGAAGCAGTTGGCCTGAAGTTGGTTCCAGCTATTATACTGTTTGCACAGACACCACAGAATCGAGAAACACAGGGGAGCCCAGAGTATTCCAAGGAAAATGTTTGTAGGCTGACAAATTATGACGCCACTTTCCAAAAATGTGCATATCAGGATATTGGCATTTTCTGCATTTAGCTAATGTAGTGGATAAGAGCCTGCTCAACTGGAGTGCAACTGGGGACTCTGATGGCTGGAAATGAGTAGGTACTAAGCACTTGTGGATTATTTTGGTTCTTTTTAGAATATATGAAACAGTATAAGCTTCCACTGCCAGGCGCGAAAAGCAAATGGTACAGAAGGGAGACAGAACGTAGACTTTCAGGAATTTTCCTGGTAATCCTGTGTTTAAGACTCCACACGTCCACGGAAGGGAGCGCAGGTTCAATTCCTGGTGGAGGAACTAAGATCCCACATGCCATGTGGCCAAATAAATAAGTAAATAAACAGATTTAAAATAAAATACTGTTATTATCTTTACATTTGGTTGGCTTAAAAACCAAACAAATGAGACTCTTCACTTCACGTGGTTGTGAGAGTTGCACACAACCCACATTCAAGCTCCAAATTCACCAGCTGTGAGAATTTCCCTGTGTCCCAGGCCCTATCTCTACGAAGCAGAGAAAAGAACCTTTCAGTTTCAGAGACCTGTTCCAAGGAGGAAATGAAATGCAGGTGAAACAGCGAGCCCAGCATCAGATGTGGGCTAAATGGTCATTTGTTATTGTTCAGTCACTAAGTT
>SJYV01012738.1:0-10372 GCA_006410875.1 Neotragus pygmaeus | reverse complement strand
GGGTGGTGCTCCGTCAGGCCGTGCCCGGCCCCACCTCCCTCACGTGTGCTGCTGTGCTGTGCTTAGTCTCTCAGTCTACCGCACTCTGCGACCCTGTGGACCGTAGCCCTCCAAGCTCCTCTGTCCATGGGGATTCTCCAGGCAAGAATACTGGAGTAGGTTGCCATGCCCTTCTCCAGGGGACCTTCACAACCCAGGGATCCAACCCAGGTCTCCTGCATTGCAGGTGGATTCTTTACTGTCTGAGCCACCAGAGAAGCTCCTCCCTCATATGGGGAGACCCCAGATTGGAGGAGTACCCTGAGAATGTGACCATCAAATCCTACAAGACTGGAGACCCTACAAGACGAGCAGCACAGTGAACTCACAGATTAAAACCTGACTTGAACAGACTGAGGACATGATTGGGGACATGTGGTTACTGACTGGACAGGACACAGGAAGTCAGAAACAACTTTCTAAATCCTATTTCTGGGATGGTGTGGTATTGTATCATGTCCTTAAAAATAACCCCTGTGTGTTAGAGGAGATATCAGAGGTAACAACAAAATGCAGTATGTCATCATTCACTGGAATCTGGGTTTTTAAAAGACATAATGGGTCATAGTGGGGCCCTTTCGGAAATTTGAATATGGCCTACATGTTAGATACTCAGCTATGTAGGTTATATTTTATCAGTGTTAGTTTTCTTGAATGGGCTAATGTCAGTGTGGTTATAAAGAGGAATGCCCTTGTTCTCAGGATACCCGCCTGATGAAGGATTTAGAGGTCATTAGTTTATGTGGATAGGGAAATAATACAAATATATGGGTATCTGTATGTGGATGTGGAAAGAGATAAAGGCAGACAGACAGAGATAGGGCAGTGGGCGAGAACACATAATTGTAGCCATCCAGGTGAATGGTACATTGTATGAATCTTTCCAGTTTCCATAGGTTTGAAATGTTCAAAGTAAAAAATCATGAGGAGATGGGGGAGAATCCTTATCCTTTGGAAAGGCATACTGAAATGATTATAAATGAAACGACTTGATTCAGGATAACGGGAATGAAGGTGAGGTGTCTTCACAAAACCACAGGGGTCATGAGGCAGGGCACTCAGAGTGTGGGAATTTAGGACACCATTCTGCCCGATTTTCTCCAGGTTTGAAATATTTCAGGATCAATGGAAGAAAGGAAGGGAAAGGAAGGAAGTAAAGAAGCCAGATTCCTGATTATCTTGTTTTGAGCGCCTGGGCCTGAGGCCGGTGGCCACAGGTCAGAGGTGACCTGAACAGAAATCCAAACTTTTTGCTTGTCAGTTTCAATCTCCGTTTGTCACCCGTGAGCAGGGGACTTCTCTAGTGTTTGTGGTCCCCTCAGTGCACGCACACACACCCCCTACTTCGGGTGGTGCACACCCATCTCTCCCCTTTCCCCAAGTAATGCTCAGAGCGCTCTCCGCTCCCCCCGCCCCACCCCCGACACCGGCCCTGGCAGGCGTCCAGCCGGCCGCACCTTCTGCAGCAGCAACACGATGATGGGGATGAGACAGGCGCGGCTCTGCTCCAGCGTGACCAGTGTCCGGGGCGAACGGATAAAGAGCTTGCTGTGGCCAAAGGCCACGTCCCCCTGCAGCCCGTGCTGCTCGAGGAGAGCGCCCACGGCCGCCTTATCCGAGCCCAGCAGGTGATTCGGCCACGTGTACTCACAGGTCATCTTGTACCTGTCACGGCAGGACCGGGCCTTGGGCGCTGGGCCCTGGGGAGGGGTGTGGACCTAAGCCCCCATCCTCCTCCCCTCTCCTCCCCGCGACCCTCTTCCTCCTCCNTATCCGAGCCCAGCAGGTGATTCGGCCACGTGTACTCACAGGTCATCTTGTACCTGTCACGGCAGGACCGGGCTGTGGGCGCTGGGCCCTGGGGAGGGGTGTGGACCTAAGCCCCCATCCTCCTCCCCTCTCCTCCCCGCGACCCTCTTCCTCCTCCTCTCCTCCCCCTCCTCCCTCCCGCCCTTTCCCCCAAGCCACTCCCACTCTAACGCCAGCTCCCTGCCACGCCCACACCCTCCGTGCCACGCCCACACCCTCCGTGCCACGCCCACACCCTCCTTGCCACGCCCACACCCTCCGTGCCACGCCCACACCCCTCCGTGCCACGCCCACGTCAGCCCACCCTGCCCAGCCCCATCCCTTGTGTCACGCGAGGGGCCTTCAAGACTGGCAGTGTCCCCGCGTCAGCAGCAGCCTGCAGGCTTCCGCTCTGACGTCTGAAAAGCGCTCGTTGCTTTGGGCACCCCCTGCCGGCTGATGGAACTTCTCAAGGACCAGTCCCCCGGGAGAAGGGGCTGTACCTGAGCAGGAATCGAGCATAGGGCTGGCGGGAAGCGAAGCCTGCCCTGCGGACCCTCACGTTCTCCAGCAGCCCCAGGTAGGCGACCTGGTGGCGACAGTGGCCCTCGTCCAGCTTCCCGGCCACCTTGTCCTCATTGGGCTTGATGCAGCGGACGTAGAAGGGCTCCTGTGGGGACAAAGGACACTCGGAGAGGCTAGCATCACAGCCCTACAGTTACCGGACAGGGGCAGCGAGGAGCTCCGGCCTGTCTCTGTCCCTCCAATGCTGCCATCCATAGGGCAGAGGATCTCTCAGGGGGACAGGGAGGCCTGGGGGCCAAGGGCAGGCAGAAGGGCAAGGCCAGACAGGAGGAGAGTGGGGATGAGGACATGGTGGGCAGAATGGGACCTGGGTGCTCCAGTGCTGGGTGTGGGCAGGAAGCTGGCCCACATTCAGGTTCTGACAGTGCAGCAGAGCCCCTCAGCCTTTCCTCTTGCCTTCCCAGAGGCCCTGCAGAGTCTCTGGACATTCTGCTGTTAAGCTGGCCCTGGCATCCTCCTGCTGCCCTCTCTGACTTTGGGCCCCAAAGTGCAAGATGTGAGTGCCACTTTCTTTTCCTGGTGGCTCCAGCTTCCAGAAAGCTAATCCTGGCTCCAGGCAGGACCAGGGCTGGGCCAACTCAAGTTCTGGGTAAGGTCTCCCTCACGCCCATCCCTGAGAAGCAATGGGGCCAGGGGAAGGCTACAAGGATCTTGTGTTTACTCAAGCCTTGGCCTGGCCCAGGGCATCGTAACCTGAGCAGTGGCAGGTCCCTTTCTGGTGGAGGAGGTATGGCTCACAGCAGACAGGAAAGGAACACCCTCTTAGGATAAACGGAGGCAGTGGAGGACCCAATTTGACATCCAGACTCAAGGTGGGGGGCTGTACCTTGGAGGCCAGGTTTTCCACCAGGGCCACCATGGAGTTCTTGAAGAGTGTGCCCGCCGTCAGGGGGCGCTTGGTCACCTCTGTGATGTCCTGCTGCCCATCTGGCCACATGGCCCGCAGGGTGGGATCCGTGCTGTGGACACAGGCCGCATGCCCAGATGCCCTCCAGGAGGACAGCCCGCACCCCAGCTCGGCCATGTGTAATCTTCATGACCTCAGGCTGTGAGGGTCAGACGGAGTGCCTGGGCCTTCACCATCTGGCACCCACACACAGCCCCAGAGAGCCCCCCTCACCTGTTGTACAGCAGCCGCTTGAAGTCCTGGAAGAGGAAGTCTCTGTTCTTATCAATGAAGCCCTCCACAGAGTACCTGGGGGAGGGCCGGGGGAGGGCCAGTGAGGAGGCAAGGGGCTTCTGACCCCCTAGCGTGCCCCTCCCCCTCCTCCCACCTGGCCAGCCTCTCTTCCTGTCTCCTCATGAGCTCCTCTTCCTTCCCCTCTTCTGTCTGCTTTCCCTCTCATCATATAAGACCTCTTCCCTCAGAAGTTTCTCTTCCGAAAGATGAGTCAAGGGGTTATGCCCACGGAGCCAAATGTCACATCACTGAATCCTGGCTTTAGCACATACATGCTGTGTGACCTGGGACAAGTGACTTAAACGCTCCGGGTCAGGGCCTCAGACGGCCATAGCTGAGTCCTCAGTAGACATCACACCCTCAGTGCCTACTGAGTTTCCATAAATAAATGTCAGCGATTGCAGTTACAACCAGGAACTCCTGAGTCATTGGTCTGTTTGGCTCCTTGGCCTGGAGAACTTCCGATTCATCATTCTAGCCTTTGCTAGTGCCAAACTCTTGGCTTCACTTGCAGTTCCTAGAAAAGTCTCGGGGCCATGGGATCTGACTTCTAGCAGCTTTGTCTTTTCGATTCTATTTCTTCTCCTCATGAAGGACATGTGGGACACTTGTGCCTCTCTCTGTGAGTCACCTCAGATCCAATTCCGGGTGAGGTGTGTGACAGGGGAATTAATAATAATCATGGCCACTTCTGGAAGACACTAGGGACTTTGGTGCTCAGTGTGTGGCCTGAGGACTGGCCATGTCCACCTGGCCTGGGAGCTCATTAGAAACACGTCATCTGGCCCCTCTGCTCCGCCTCGCTGACAAAAGGTGATAAGAACTGGCCCCAGGGTTTCCCTGATGGCTCAGTGGTAAAGACTCTGCCTGCCAATGCAGGGGACATGGGTTTAGTCCCTGGTCTGGGAAGATCCCACATGGCACAGAGCAACTAAACCCGTGCTCCACAACTGTTGAGCCTGGGAGCCGCAACTGCTGAAGCCTGCCAACCCTAGAGCCTGCGCTCTGCAACAAGAGAAGCCACCACAATGAGAAGCCCATGCCCCCAAAGTAGAGAGTATCCCCTGCTCTCTGCAACTATAGAAACGTCCACACAGCAACAAAAATCCAGCACAGCCAATAAATAAATAAATAAATAAATAAATAATTTTTTAAAAAATAAAAGAACTGGTCCTGGGCTCAGAACAGAGGTCCCACCCTAGCTGCACCTCNTGGGCTTTTCCCTGCCTTGTCTTTTAGCCACAGCCATTTTGGACTCCTTTTCCCTATTCTGCCTACCTAACGCTTTCCTCCTCCTGCCCACCCTCCTGTCTCTTTTGTCCCTCCTGCCCACCCCGCTTCTCCTTCTCTTCCATCTCCTCCTCCTTCTTCTTCAGAAACACATCACTTGCATCCATATGGAGAATGCAGATGAGTTGAGAGAAAAGTCTGCTGGACAGCTCTCAAAAGGAGTAAAGCAAAGAGATTCTGGGAAGGTGGTTTCTAGACTACAGGCCTTTTCCTAGTCTGTAAGCTTTTTTTCTATCTGCATTTCCTGAGCCAGAAACAAGAAGCCTCTAGCTCTGTTTGAGATCTAGCAGAGAGAATTGCTGTATGGCCTTTAACACTGCAGTGAAAATGTGGAACTCTGCCTTTGCTGACACCAGAAAGCAGATACTCGGGGATCTGCTCATGAACTGCGAGGCTGGGATACGCTACAGTTTACAGTATTTCAGAAAAAGAATCAGATCATTTGAGACAATCACACAAAAGTAAGCCAGTGAAGGATGTTAAATATTCTGAGAAGGGAGAGGAAAACTAGGAAGGGTGATATCATCTTGGAGGCAAAAGAATTATGGATCCAGAAGAATTGTCACTTGCTATTTAAAGGGTAGAGAGAGTGGAAGCAAGAAAGCACCATGGAATTCAGAAAACAGGACTTGTGTCAGCCTGTAACAGGAGACCTTCCAATAAAGAGGCAGAGACGACATTGACATTAACAACTGAAAGATGAGGAGATGGAAGGAATGAATATATATTATTTCAATTAATTTTGAAGTAAAGTGAAAATGGTGGGTAAGTTTTTCTTGAAGAGGGCATAGAAGAGAATTGGGTCTTTATGNGGCCTCGTGGCGCTGCGATGGGGAGAAGGACTGCGAGAGCGGAGCGGACGAGGCTGGATGTGCCACGTGTGAGTCCAGGGTCTGGTCCCCAGGTCACGGCCAGGCAGCCTTGGGCAGCAGTGGCCACTCGTGGGGAAGGAGGGCCAGATGCTGCGGGGGGCTTGGGAGGCGGACAGGAAAGGGGAACGGTCAGGACACTGGTAACGGCCGGGCACTTTGAAGAGACATTCTTTTTCATCCTCACAACCACCTCACCAGCAGCCATTATCATCCCCATTTGTGGGTGAGGAAACTGAGGCTCAGACAAGCGAGGAAAAATGCCCACGGCTAAGTGGTGGGACTGAGAGAGATTCAACTTCAGGTCCGGACAGCAAAGTCCACGCGTGTTGTAACCATGCCTGACATCTGCTCATCCATTCCATAAGTCTACACTGATCTCTGAGCAGGGGCAGGAGACCAGAGTGGGGGCCACAGTGAGAGATGGTGGTGGCCTGGGGGAGGACACCAGCAGTGTCGGTGGGAAGGGAGCAGATTCCTGAGGGCTGTTGCTGAAATCTCAGATCTGAGCACCAATGTCACGGGGCAGGATAACATTCTCAGCAGGCTTCTGCAGAGACAGATGGAAATGGTCATTGGGGCAGTTCCACATCAGTGGGCTTCAGACACAGGATTATATCCTTCCCAGGGGGCAGGCCAGCAGGGCCTGGGCCAGTGGGGAAGGCGGCCTGGCAGGGCATGTCTCATATGCAATGAGCACCTACTGTGTGCCAGACTCTGGAAGGGGCAAGAAGGTGAATCCTATAGGCCTTTCTCCAGGAGCTCATGATGAATGGGGGAGACAGACTGGCTGTTGGAACTGGACTGTGAGGCTGGGCAGAGATCCGGGCGATCACTCGGGGGCTTTTGCCAAGGACTTGTCCATCACTGTCTCCCGCCCTGCTCACTCTGCCAGCTTTTGTCTTTGTATCGTACCCATCCTTCCTGGCCCGGGGGAAGTGCTGCCTCCTCTGAGGGCTTCTAGGTCACAGCACTCTAAGAATGTAAGTCTCTGGAATTTGGATATCTCTGGAGCTGGAAGCATCTGGGTATGGGGGCAGATCCTGGCTGGGATCAGCAGTTGCAAAGCCGCAGTGGTACACTGCCTCATTTCTGCAGTTGTGATAATTCTGTGGGGCCTCACTGGCCAGTGAGAATCCTCTCCCCTCCATACCTCCTGAAAATCAGATGTTTCCGCAGTCAGCAAGGCTATTAGCCACTATTTCCAGGAGTGGGAATAGCTCTAACTATGGCATGTTGGGGCAGGGCTGTTCCCTGTTAATTATAGAAAATAGTCATGTTCAAAGGTCCTATTGGGCTTCTCTGCTTCAGCTCCCAATCACCAAGGCAAAGGAAAAAGAATTCTCCCTTCTCTCATCCCTCAAAGCTTCTTCCATTCATGAATGCTGGGAGGGGTCCCTGAACACAGGCTTGATGATGTCGATCTGAAAGGTGCTGTCAGCTTCGAAACCTTGGAGCAAGCTCATGATGAAGCAGCTCTTCCTCTTAGAACTCTGATCATAGTGAGTCCTCCTCCCTGTCCAGACAGGGAGGGCTAATCTAGGCATCAGCTTAATCTTGAAGGGCAGACATCACAGAGTAGGGTGATTTTTCCTACCAAGGCCCCAACATCCCAAAAGCCCAGAAGGGGAAAAAATTCATCTGTCAGAAACTTGATAGAGCCATCAGCAACACATGACATGAGCTGCCTACATTGTGAAACTGAAGGCATCCTTCTATTTTATGTTCAGTAACAATGAAAAAGGACAGGTTTCCAACAGAAAGTAAAAACACAGACTCTTGGCGCCCCCACGTGGAAAGATGGGGTGCTGCCACCACCAAGTTACCGAGCTTCCCAGGTGGCGCTAGTGGTGGCGCTTCTGCCAATGCAAAGACATGAAAGATGAGAGTTTGATCCCTGAATGGGGAAGATCCCCAGAAGGAGGGCATGGCAACCCACTCCAGTATTCTTGCCTGGAGAATCCCATGGACACAGGAGCCTGGTGGGCTACAGTCTATTGGGTCACAAAGAGTCGAACNGTTTGATCCCTGAATGGGGAAGATCCCCAGAAGGAGGGCATGGCAACCCACTCCAGTATTCTTGCCTGGAGAATCCCATGGACACAGGAGCCTGGTGGGCTACAGTCTATTGGGTCACAAAGAGTCGAACACGACTGAAGTGACTTAGCATGCATGCACACGCAGCCTCTGTATCCATGCCTGGCCTGGGGCTCCAGGCCTCTTCTAGGCCTCTGTATAAGGAATGAAGGAGGGAGGAAGCCAGGTCACTACTCTAGAAACAGCCTGAACTCCAGGGTGGGAATAAAACTGGAAAGCCCAGAGGAGTCAGAGTAGGAAGTAAGACCCCCAAACCTGAGTTCTGGATTCCTCATCACCACGGACTGACTGTGCAACCCTGGGCATGTTTCTCCTCTCCCTGGGCCTCAGTTTCCCCATCTGTAAACTGGTAGTGGGGCTACTGGTCTCTAAGGCTCTTCCAGCCTCTGAGCTCAGAGCAGCCCACCAGGGAGGGGAAGCCCAGGGCCCTGGGCAGGGCCAATGACCTGTGCCCATAATGATTGTGAATCCATAAATTATTCCTCACACCTGGGCTGGTCCAGCCTCCATCTCCACCACACACACTCACTGCAGGGAGCTCTGTGCTGGACCTTCAGGAAAAGGTGGGTCAATCTCAGAGCCCAGCCCTATGCAGTTTGTGGTCATGGGGCAGACGGAGAAGGACACGAGACCCAGACCCCTGAGCAGGCTGTGAAGGGNCAATGGCACCCCACTCCAATACTCTTGCCTGGCAAATCCCATTGGCGGAGGAGCCTGGTATGCTGCAGTCCATGGGGTCATGAAGAGTCAGACATGACTGAGCGACTTCACTTTCACTTTTCACTTTCATGCATTAGAGAAGGAAATGGCAACCCACTCAAGTGTTCTTGCCTAGAGATTCCCAGGGACGAGGGAGCCTGGTAGGCTGCCCTCTATGGGGTTGCACAGAGTGGGACATGACTGAAGCGACTTAGCAGCCGCAACAGCAGCAGTTATATGTCTATATATTTCAAGCCTTAAACAGGAAGGAAATCTTATGATTTGTGTTAACATGGATATGTGAATGAACTTGGAGGATATTATGTCAAGTGCATTAATCCAGACACAAAGACAAATACTGCATGATCTCACTTACATGTAGAATCTAAAACAGTTGAACTCAGAAGCAGAGAGTAAAATGGTAGTTATCAGGGGATGAAGAGAAGAAAAGAAGAGATGGTTGATGAAGGAGTACAAAGTTTGTTATGCAAGATAAAAATGTACTACCATTCTATGGTATAACATTGTGACCATATTAACAATTCTTGACTGTACACTTGAAATTTGTTAAGAGGGTAGGTCTTAAGTGTTCTCACCACTGACAGACAGACACACACACAGTGGTAACTATATGAAGAGACAGCTTCCTAGTGTATTTCAAATTATCAAATTGTACCTAAATTAATCATCTTAAATATATAAAACTCTTAATCCTCAATTATACTTCAATTTAGAAATTAATTTTTTAAAAAAAGAGTGTAAAGATAATCCACAGGCTAGAAGAAAATATTATAATTCATATACCTGACAAGAGTCTAGTATCCAGAGTATATCAGGCACTCTTACAATTCAACAAAAAGGACAATCCAACTTAAAAATGGACAAAGGAGTTGGATAGACATTCGTCCAAAGAAGATATACAAATGGCCAAGAGACACATGTTCAAAATCACTAATCATTAGGAAAATGCAAATCAACACCACAAGATGCCACTTCATACCCACCAGGATGGCAATTAATAGCTATAACAGAAAATAACAAATGTCAGTGAGGATATAGAAAAATTGGAACCCTGCTCCCAAAGCCTGATCCCAAAATATATGGGCCTGGGTTAGTATCTCAGCTCTACACATAAAACCAGTAAACCTAGTGAAATTATCAATTCCTTGGAGCTTCTGTTTCCTCATCTCTGACATGGGGATAATAATATCTACTGTGAACTATGGTGAAGAAATGGTGATGAGAGATGTTATCCTGTGCCTCATTCTAAAGTTCTGAGGCAGAAAGATAATGTGTGTCAAGGACCTAGCACCAGTAAGTTTCCTTTCTTCTGTTTCCTCTCCCTTCTATGGACCCTCCCTTCTCCCTGGACANTGGTGAAGAAATGGTGATGAGAGATGTTATCCTGTGCCTCATTCTAAAGTTCTGAGGCAGAAAGATAATGTGTGTCAAGGACCTAGCACCAGTAAGTTTCCTTTCTTCTGTTTCCTCTCCCTTCTATGGACCCTCCCTTCTCCCTGGACACTCTGCCTTTGTGACCTTACTCCTTCTCCACCCAAGATTTCAGGAGAGGGTCTGACCATCTCACCTTAGTGAGAAAGGCCTATGTGTAAGCACAGAGTTCCAAGACTGACAGGGAGGGGCACTTGAGAGAAATGAGGCAAGGACATGGCTTCCCAGGACCCCTGAAAGCCCAGCTTTGCCCTATGGCAAATTGAATGGCAAAGCTGAATTCTCAACTGGTAAATAATCACAGACCACTCCAGGCTCCCAATCCATTTCCAAGGAAGTTACATTTGTGGCTAAGACAGCACGGTACCCGCTT